>APFE030786326.1:25288-48292 GCA_000404065.3 Pinus taeda | reverse complement strand
TGCATCACCCAATCTCCTTTAAACAAATAACTTCTTAGAATGCAGTAACCAGAAAATAACACCAGTAACCAGACACCAATTTAAACCCAGATCTTTGCAGAAACAGGTAAAAGACAGCTAAAATATATTTCAAGAAAGGTCTGCAACTTCACCGAAGGAAACCTGCAGATATCCGCACTTCTGCCGTGACGAGTCTACGCAACTCCGCACCTGCACTGCCTACTGTTCTGCGCACCTTCACACCTGCTCCACCGATTCAACTGCGCACCTCCGCACCTGCTTTTTCTTTGGTTCTGTGCACCTTCACTCCCAGTTCTTCTCTGGTGTTGCGCACCTCCGCACTGCGCCTTTTCCGCTCCTGCGCACCTCTAGATTTAGACAGTTTATCAGTTCTCAAACATACCCCAAACTGTCGAAACCACAAATCCGTTCATGCATCAAAGGGATCCCAACTCTTCAGTAGATCTGACTTATAATGCTCCGGTTTCTCCTTGATTCAGATTCAACTATGTCTCACCAACCAATTATCAGAAATTCAGATCTTGCTCTTCTTTAAATTTTCAACACTTGTATTTTGCCAATTGATCTCCTTTCCCTTTTATAGTCAAGACCTTACTCAAACCATGGATCAAAACCATTGAGAAAAAATAGTAGGGATCCAAATCCTGGGTTCAATATTTTAGATGCCAAAACCACGAACGAAAACCATAGGATCAAAAACGTCGGACTAAATACCATGGACCAAACATAAGATGCGCATTTTTCTCTGCATGAAAGTCCGTGCATTTTAGGTTCGCACATTTTGTGTGGGAGACCTACAAACATATCTGTACCTTTTCAACAGTTCTCATGCACAACCTACCGATGACCGCATCTTTTGATCTGTGCACCTGCAGAACCAGAAAATAACTTTGTTGCACTATAATTTATCATCTGAGATGAGTGGGTTGCAATCAAGTACAACATATGTATCATAATGCCAACAATATGTTTACCAGTACGTAGGCATCGGCCTACAGAAGGCTACAACCTTCACTCGTTCTCCAAATGCTACTAGAAGGGAGCTCCAACCCCCTGATCAAATCACCATCCACTACTAGCAGGAAGCTTTGTCTTCCTCACTGAAGTCTCCAACCCTCAGTATCGTCCATGGACCACATTTCATAAATTTTTAGATTGGATACTCCTAGTACACAACACTACAATATGAAGGCCACGTTTCATCAAATTTTCACACTAGACCCATCAGTAACATTGAAGCTCAAAATTAATCACCACTGCAATACATCCAACAAATACATCTACATCACCAATCACTGAAACCCAATCATCAATTTTTGAATCAACCATAACTGAATCAATGAAAACTCAATCAATTGACACTTCATCAAAATTAAACCAGTCAACTGGAACAGACAGATCATTGTAACCAGTGCATAGATCTGAACCCAGAGCACTGCATCAACAACCAGAACCAATTGCAACCTCAAAATTCATATGTAATTGTTAGCGCTCAAATCTACCTTATGCTGAAATAAGGCAAGACTCAAGGCCACATCAAACCATGCTCAGCCTTGTAACTAGCCCTACAAGAACAGGAGAGGGCTCTCTCCGGGTAAAACTCGGCAAAAGGTAATAAAAAAGGCTCGAGATGACCGAATTCATGACTGATTTTAGGCTAGGTATTAATTACAAAGATTTTAGGATTGATTTTTTATGATTTTGTTGAAATCAAGGGAAAGGCAATTTTGGGTGCGGGGATGAGGCACAGTTTTTGCAGAGGTCCACTTGGGGCAAGATAGGCAATTGTTTTGATGCCTTAAATCAGTTGATATGGATAGATCATACTTGTGAGAGGCTAAGGAGAGCAAGGGGTCTCAAGGATTCTCCTTAAACTGAAGAAAACATAGAATATTAAACAAATTTAAAGGCAGAGCATAGCAATTTCATGGATTCTACCTTAAAACTTCATTTGCTTAATAAGAGAAGATTCAATAGAGATAATGATGCACATACACAACTTAAAAGTACTGAGAGAAACACACCATCAAGACAGAAAGCCACATGGATCCCAGATAGTGCTGCAAAACCCTGGTCTTTCCTTTGCCAAAAATGCTGGTAAAATATGTACAATATAGTCTCAAAACTATCCCAAGAGTCCAACCTCTTCTACTGAATGAAAACTTACATATATAGACCAATCTATCCTCATTCCCGAACCTCTAGGGGTTTAGCTCCTCCTTCTAGGAGCAGTTTGAACAAATTCTAAACATGGAGCAAGAATCTAGATGACCAAACAACCTGCCTCTGAAAAGAAGGAAACTGATTCATTACATTGATTTCTTGCTAATTTGTGAATGAATCATCTAGAAGAAGGTATATAAGTGCCATGTTACCTTACATACATCAAATTACATCATGTTGGGTGAAAAATTACAACAAAGAGTGAAACTGGTGGAAACTAGCCGAATTCCTGAACTGAAGGTGAAAATCTGGGCCAAAAACTGTATGCGTAGCGCCCATTTGAACCTATTTTTGGGGCACTTCCCGAAATCAAAATTGAGCTCATGATAGCTCGTTGGAAAGCCCTGGATGTATAATTTCCAACCCAAGTGGAATTTTCCAATTTGGAGCTAATTTGCCCCCTCAAAACTGAATTCTCCCGGAGGTACTACTGAAGTTGGAAAAGGTGGCAGCAAGGTGGTTTTCATGATGTTTTTGGACATTTTGACCATCCAGAACTTGATGAAATGCCTTGGCAGTGGCTGAACAAGTGTATTTCTTCATGAAAAATCCAAAACTACAAGCCATTTGTCAATTGGACCTCCCAATCTTCAGGGTAGCACATTGTGCGCTACGCGTAGAACCCAAAAACCTGTTTCTCAAGCCAAAAAATTTGAAATGACAAAATTTTCTCGAAATGTGCCCAAAATTGGAGTGAAGACCCTCCATCATGTATCATGCTCAACTAGTGAAGCCTCGGCCAAAACTCGAAGCGGATCAGGCCTTCTGTGTCATTTTTGTGCTTTGCTCAAACGCCTTTTGAGGACCTTGATTCTCGCTTTGCAAACATGCATGCGAGCCCAATAGTGAATCTTCATGTCACGAATCATGTCCTTGTCCCTATTTTCCTTCACTAAAAACTTCTCCAAATGAGTGTTGACTCGGATGAGCATTGATTCCCTATCAATAGGTGTCAAATCACCAGGTCTCCTTCGGGCCAATTCCTGGTCTTCGCAGATCTTCAAAAGCTCATAAAGTTCATGCTCATCTTGCAACTGCTTGTTGCGCTGCTCTAAGTAGTTGATCACCCATTTAGCCATCTACAATTTCTTTTGCGGTGACTCATTCTCGGCCCTTTGCTCTCGGATGATCTCCTTTAGCTCGGAACTAGGAGAGCTAGCATCAACATCAATGATATCCGTGTCCTGGCCTCCTGAAGGACCCTCGTCAACCATGGGTCTCTTGCCCCTATCCTGACTCCTTACCTATGTTGTAGATGGAAGCGAGACTCCTTCCACATGATGTGGAGATAATACTCGCTCTGCTGATGGTGTCAACGAGACCCCTTCCACCCCGGGTGGAGATAGTTCTCGTCGTGCAGCTGCAAATAAGGTCCTGTGGCCTTTCTGATATGTCACATATATTGGAGCATCAACATGCTCGGTCTCAGGAATGTCAAGCTGCTGTGAAGGCCCTCCCTCATCATGAACTATCTCTGGTGGTGGCTGAGGCGCTGTGAAAAGGTCACGAGCAATAAAATCCTCCCATGTAATGCCCTGTTGTGCCAGCTGACGAATCACCACGATTTTGATCAATGCATAATGGTATATGTTCCTGTGCTGCTGTGCTGGGCTCTTCTTTTGCACTAAAGTCACCATCCTCTCTATGTTGCGAAACATAAAATATGGGATGTTCATCAGGCGCACCCTTGTAAAATGCATCAACAAACGGACATGGTATGCATAAAGATGTGAGAATCTGCCCTCACAACTGAAATATCGGATGATAAGTTTTATCAAAGGTGCAAACCAATCATTCAGGTAGTGGAAAGGAAAAACTCTACTCAAGTGCCTCATATACCCTGGTTTAATATATGGCTCATAATATGATTTCTCTAGTTGTTGACGCTTATTCCATTGCTCCCCGATATTCGGAATTCCCGTGGCCTCTGCAATGGTCTCTAATGACAAAATGAAATTAAATCTAGCAAGGTTTACATGGCCATCATGTAAATGGAGAACAAACAAGCGAGCTAATTCACGATGATGTTGAAACTATGAAATTAGCTCACAAAAATGATAGCATGACTGGTGGCGAAAGCAATCCATGGCAAGTGGGAAAGCCTGCAATTGTACCATAGAAGTGGGTTCTTCTCTAAGATGTTTACCACCTTTGCCACCTTTACGAGATCTTTGTGGCACATTTCCCTCTGTGGTGGAATCACTTTCATTTTCTTGCTCATAAGATGACTCTGTATCTAACATGGTTTTGAGAACAAAATAGGTGGAATAGGAGGACTGCAATGTGTATGCTGTATGTGTAATGAAATTCCAATTTCAATGTATCCTCAAAAAACCAGTTGAAGCATCATAAACATTCTGCCATAATGGGTATTTTGTTTGGTATATTTGGGCATAAAAACAATCACAAAGATGTTGTGGTATGAAGTGATGTTGTCTCCAATGTCTTTTAATACCATATACAAAGTTTCAATAAGGGCCTAGGGTTTGATTTATTTTCTTACACCCAACACCACTTGCACTTCTTCAAACACACATTAGACACTATTCAACTTGATGCTTGAGTCAAAGAAACACCTACTTGTAGTCACCGAGGTGATTTGATGCGTTCTAGGCACAAAAACATAACACTGGAATCAATGCGTAGCGCGCCAGTTATATGTGTAGCGCACCTCTCTATGCGTAGTGCCTGTGTAAATTTACACAGGATGTGCGCGCCCAATGTGTAGAGCACCGCCCAGTGCGTAGCGTGCAACTTCACTCTGCCTCTAGGGTTTGAAACTCAGTTTTTTTGCCCTCCAATCTTGACAATGCTCTTGTTCTAATATGTGGTGAACCAAAAGACTTGTTTCACCTTATATACACCCCAAATATCTAATTTGAATAAATTAACTTCAAAAACCCACTTTGTAAAGTTTTGGGTACTTTCACTTTTGGCCTATTAATACAATGATGCTTTTTTATTTTCTTTTTCTTTTCTGAGGTTTGGACTGAAGCTCTTTGTTGATTATTGTTTGTAGGGATAGCTGTAACATGCTCTGGCAAAGGAGACCAAGGCTGCACTTGAACATTTGAAGGATTGAAAATTTTGACAATTTCTTACAAAAAAGAGAAGGCGACTTATCTTCAAAACGGAGTTTTGAAGAGAAGTCCTAATTCAATTGTACAATAATGAAAATTATTGAAATGATGATCTATCAAAGACATCCCTCTGGCCTGCTGGTCTTCTAATACTTTGCAAGACAAAAATGACTCAACCATAGACCTAAAACCTCAAAATTTAAAACAATATTGAGAATGACCTTGGAAAATTTTATTTTAATGAATAAACCTGAACCAGTAGTGCCAAGCACAAGTGGAATGAGTGACACACAACCGCTCCATCAGAGTTATGGCATGCCTAACGAAATGCAACTGATCAAATGGATGGGACACCTAAAACATGAAATGCAAAAAAGAGCTTTTGATCTCTGATGGAGGGATAACTAGATTGACTCTAACATTGGCTCCAATGGGGATGGTAGCTCCTTGGAGATGCCATGAACCACAAATCTCTGTAAGAGCTAGACAGTGCCTTCATCCATTGGGCGATGGAGTCATTATTCCGACACAAAATCTTGAGAATTTGACTGAAAAAACAAAAACTGCTTTGACCAAACTAAACTCGAAACTAAAAGATTTAGACAACTGACTTGAAAAACTCAGACTAACTAACTTTCGTTTTCAGAATTATAGCCTTCACCTCGGGCCTCAAACTGAAGATGATAAGTTAGTGTACATGTGCAGTAGAACCAAAGTAAAATGATATGTACAATGATGATGAAATGAGCATAAAAGTACTCAAAAGTAGTATCTTTTTAACAGCCGACCATTAATCGGCCCTCCATGACATTCATCTCCGTTTAGCTCCTTGAGAAGGAAAGCATTTTGGCCATGATATGCTGCAATCTTGTAAGGACCCTTCCATAAATTTTCAAATTTACCATGCTTTCCCTTGTCTTCATGTCGAGCATCCCATCTCAAAACTGCCTCATCTAGCTGAAATGTGTCTGCCTTTGCTTTCCGATCATAAATCTTTTTGATGCGTTCCTGCAGCTTGCAAGTGTTTTGAAATACCTCCTCCCGTGTCTGTTGTAAATGGATCATTTGATTAATCCTTCTCTGCATAGGATCCTCCTCACTACCCGCTTCTTGAAGCAATTTGACTATCGGGACAGCAAGTGAAGTAGGAAAAACTGTGTCTGTTCCGTACACCAACTCGAAAGGAGACATACCAATAGACTTTTTTTGACTCACCCTATCAGCCCATAGTGCATTTATCAACTTCTTGTGCCAACCCTTTTTTCTGATTTCCAACAATTTCTTAATGATATTGACCAAGGATTTATTAGATGACTCTGCCAATCCATTTCCTTGAGGGTGGTATGCGGTTGAATGTCCCAAGCTAATATTGTAATTATAACAAAACTCAATCATCCTTTTTGACTTAAACGATGCTGCATTATCCGTGATTAACTTACTTGGACATCCAAAACGTGACAAAATATTGGTCTCAAGAAAATAAATAATTACCGCATCCGTAGCTTGTCGAGTAGGAATTGCTTCAATCCATTTTGTGAAGTAGTCCGTGGCTGTCAATATCCATAGATGTTGTCCTGATGATGCCGGATGAATTTCACCAATGAAATCTAATCCCCACTGCTGAAAAGGTGCGCTGACTTCAATTGGTTTGAGAGGCAAAGGCTGGAGCTTTTGCTTTCCTTGAAAAATTTGGCATTTCTGACAATTTTTAACAGCCTTATATACATCTGAAAATAATAAAGGCCAATAATAGCCTGCCCTTAGAATCTTGTTTGCCGTGGTCTTCCAAAACAAATGACCTCCACAGTCCCCTCTATGAAAGTCTTCCACGACTCTTTGGGCTTCCTCCTCTACCAAACAATTCAATAACATTCCACCAGGGTCTTTCCAAAACAATGTTGAATCGAGAATGAAAAATTTTGCAGCCTTCAATTTCAATGTTCTACTTCTATTTCTTGGCATTCCAGGAGGTGAAGATAAATTCTGAAGTACATATAAAATATTAGCGTACCAAGGAGAAGAAAGAAACATTTCAGATACCTGAATGGATGGGTTCTCCTCATCTTCATCAGACATGGCAGCAATCAAATTTATGTCTAGAATTTGCAGATTTGTTTCAGCCATTAGCTTGGCGAGTCCTTGTCCTTTGATCATCTTGGTGGGTTTAATCTCAACATCATACTCTAACAACGCAACAATCCACTTACCCCTTCTCCCTTCTGGATCTGCATGTACTAAAATATCTTTAACTGCTGCGTTAGGAACATAAGCTAGAATATGTGAATGTAATATATACACACGGAAATATTTCAAGGCCTTAACAAGCGTAAGTGCTTGCTTCTCAATGATGTTATATTTCAATGCTCCATCTCTAATAATCCGACTGAAAAAATCAATGGGCTTTTCAACACCTTCTCTCTTCTGCATTAGTACAGCTACCAAAGTGTGCTCAGAAGCAAATGAGAACAAAATAAAATCCTGAGTGTAGTCGGGATTGATCAAAATAGGAGCTGAAGAAAGAGCTAAATTCACTAAATTAAATGATTTAACTGTCTCTTCGGTCCACTTTACCTGACTATCCTTCTTGAGCATGCTTGTGATCTCTCTAAGATGCTCTGCTAGATTTGGAATGAAGCGACGCAAAAAATTCAGTTTACCATTGAAGGACTGAATTTCTTTCTTGTTCCGGGGCTGTTCAATTTGCTGAATGGCTTCAACTCATGCTGGATCAATACGGATGCCATCTTTAGATATGATGTGGCCAAGAAGTTTGCCCTCATCCATGGCAAAAAGACTCTTTTTCGAATTCAACGAGATGCCATATTTTCTGCACTTTAGGAAAACAATTTTCAAATGATACAAATGTTCCTCATCAGAATTCGAAAACACGGTTAAGTCATCAAGATAAACAACTAAAAATACATCTTTCTCATTGGCGAAAGCCACGTCCATTGCACGCTGAAAGGTGGCTCCTGCATTTTTCAAACCAAACAGCATCTTTGCATAATGAAATGTTCCCCATGGAGTGGTGAATGTTGTCTTGTCACGATCATCTTCATGCACTAAAATTTGATTATAACCTGAATAAACATCGACTAGTGACAATCTTGATGCTCCAACTACTCGCTGCAATATATGATCCGTTTTGGGCAGCGGATAATTGTCTTTTAAGGACACCTTATTTAAATTTCTGAAGTCAATACATAAACGGATCTCACATGTCTTCTTTCTTATGGGCACCAAGTTTGATATCCAATCTGAAAATCGGATAGGCACAATGATTCCTGACTTATACAATCTATTTACCTCTTTCTCAATTGATGGTAGCAACTTCGGATTGATTCTCCTCAACTTTTGACGAAAAGGCTTCTGATTAGGCTTAATAGGAATAGTATGCTGAATGATATTTGTATCATATGTTTTAAGATCTGAGTAATCCCATGCAAATACATCAGAAAATAAAGACAACAATTTCATATATTCAGCTTTTACCTTTGGTGACAATGACCTTGATAGCTTAACCATCTTGGGATTTTCAGTTGTCCCAATGTTTACCTCTTCAACACCCTTTTCAGGCGGTCTCAATGTCGGTTTGCGGGCCACATCATCTTGGTCAAATAGCTCCTCTAAAGGAATCAATCCCTTAAGAATAATGTTGTACTTAAGTTGTAGCACGTCCATTTGATTTACTTGTATATTGTCAATACCATTATCATTTTCAGTATCTATTGAGGAATCCTTGAACTTACCCTTATTTTGTAGAAACTCATTGATCTCTTCATCATCTTGAAAAACTTGCCAGCATCGTTGATTATCTGGAACAGTGGGACGATGCTTCACATGAATCTCAAATTTATTGCTAGAATTCATTGGAATTTTTAAATTGCTTGCTGCCTTAGCAAGTCCATCAGCAACACCATTTTGTATGCGAGGCACACATGTCAAGGTATGGTCTGAAAAAAACTTCAAAATATCTAAGACTACATTTCGATATGCTCTCATACGAGGATGCTTGGCCTAAAACTCACCTTTAACTTGCTTTATTACCAACTCGGAATCACCATAAACCGCAATCTTCTTCGCTTTCAGTTTTCTAAGAATCTTTAGGCCAGCAATGAGAGCCTCATATTCTGCCTCATTATTTGAACAATCAAATGCTAGTTTATAGGAACACACTCTCACCTTGCTTGGAACTTTGTCTTGAGCGGAAAAAGGACTTCGAATCCACACACCAATACCAGCACCATCACTACCTACCGCGCCGTCGAAATCCATGGTCCAAAGACCATCTTCATCCTCCTCCAAGTGCTGAAATTGTACTGCCTTTGATTTTTCTGTTTGCTGCCCCTTTTCTTCAGCTGTTTGTTCCATGATAGCTTTCTTTTATCCTCTTTCCTTTTGTAGAACTACTCTGAAATTTTCAATGATCTCTGGTATATCTTCCGCTTGAACTAACTGACTATCTAGATCATTAAAACTATCAGCAAATAAAACAAACGACTCCAAATCTGTATGTACATAATTTACAGGATGATTGATCGGCTTCTCTTTACTAGTTATCATGTATTTCATCTTTTTCTCTCGATATAGCTTTCTCATTTGATCAAAGACTGGAATTGTGGCATAAGAAAAGTCTAACTGTAGAGTACCCTTCAACTTAGCTCCCCAAGATCTCGAAAGTACCATACCAAAACGTGGAGGAATGTCAGCCACAACCACATCCATCAAGACATTTTGCACTGGGATTTGGTCTAAGCTAACAACCAAATCTTTGATGAGCCCGATACATCTCACACGGCTGGAATCAAATGAATATAAATCATGATATTTCCTTTTTATGTCTAACCCCAGCTTTTCCATGATCGCCTTTGGCATCAAATTGTGCGAAGCACCCGAATAGAACATAGCATTGTGCAAGACATATTCATGCAATCTCAAACTGATATAAAAGGGAGGAACATCACTATCAGGGGACTAACCATCCAATGCTAGCCCAAAGATCAATTCAGGCTGATCATCTTCAACGTTCACCGTGTCAAACATGGGATCAAAGTTCAGAATTTTGGAGACTTGACCTCGGTAACTGCTGTTTTTCATCATTTCAGTCAAAGGAATAGATATTTTTAATTTGGAAATTTCATTTTCCAAACTAAATGCTGAAACTTTTTCGACTTCTTTGACCGGAACTTCTTTCTTATCCTTAATTATACTTGCATGATTTGTCCTTTCTGCTGCTGATATCTTACTAGTTGTGGGATCAATTGTCTCTTTTCCTTTCTTCGGCGGTATTGGTGAATCCGTCTTTGGTGTTGTAGCTTCCTTTCTTTTCTGAATAGGATTGATAGGCACATCTCGGTTTCTCAATGAATATTGCTTCTGTTGAGTGGACAAGGCATTCAAATATCCTCTTTGATAATCATCTAAATCTGCATCATTAGCTAAGATAAAATCTTCATCTTGCTGGGCGCCTAAACTTTCTCCATACTCCTCTTCTTCGGTGATGTAAATGGGCAGATCATCAAGAGTAAAGAAGTGGTTTTGGTCCCCTACTACATCAGCATCTTCATATGAATCTTGAGTTACAAAATTCTGCAAAAGAGGAGTTTTGGTTGGTTGCTGGGTTGTCGGCTCTTGTACTCTTGGTTCACGCTGCTTGATTCTGTACTGAGGTTGTTGCTGGCCACGGTAATTTGGATTACGAATCTGCGGTTCTGATTTGTCAAGGTTCAGTCTTTTGAACATCTCACGAAGCCAAGGTGGTTCTGATGATGTAGATTCTTCCTTTATAGTCACTCTTTTCTCTGCCTTCAAACGTGCTCTCTTGTCGTTCAGATTTTCCTCAACATTGATAGCAATATTTTTCATATCTTCTAAAGTAGGCGGATCTCTATCCCGTAATGAATAAGCCATCTCCGGATCAAAGCCATCCGGGAATTTGAGAAGAGCTGATTTTCTAGATGGTCTTAAATCATCAGGAATAACATTATAAACTGTATTGAACCTGATAATTTAGTCTTGGATAGACTCACGGTGATTGCGTTTGATATTATTGTACTCGGCATTGATCTGAAGCAGATCCTTTCTAAGTTCCCAATGATCAAGAAACTGCTTTTGAAGTTCAACCAACGTAGGTATACTTCTAGCTCCCAAGCCTCTGAACCATTTTCTTACCTCTCCTCCGAATGTTTGCACAAACAATCGCATAGTTACATCCTCGTCATCAATCTCATATAAATCATAAAAAGTTGCCATTTTGTCTATGTGTTGCTGAGCAGACACACTTTGAGGAGTGCCATCAAATAAAGGAATTTTACTCTGATAGTCCACATGCATATCATGCAATTGTTGAGGTAAAGCAAGAGGTGCGAAACGAGCAACGATTTCTCTAGGTGGATTTACTCTAGGTGTTGTTGGTGAAGTGGATGTTTCTACTGTATGGGGAGTATGCGGAGGTGTATGTGGAGAAGAAGCAATGTGGGATGAAGAAGGGGAATTAGCTGTAGATTCGGAGTAAGTAATTATAGGCTGCACAGGAATGGTAGGAATGAAAGGCGATTCAGTAGGAACTCTAGAGGTAGATGCCGTGACGGTGGATCCAATGTTTGCAGATACAGCTTCTAAGAACTCAGCAAGATTGGCCGCTTGGATGCTGGTCTGAAGGTGCCTCAAGATAAAATTGTCAATTAATTTATTATGCCTTTCAAATTCAAGGGCTGCAGCAAAGTCAGGATTTGGAACAATAGAATCGAGAGCGTTTTCGGACTTGGTTTTAAACAATGAAAATTCAAACCTTGTGTCGAAGGGAAGTTCTTCAAGGTATTCAAAAAGTGCAGGACATGAATGAGATTTAACCAAGGGAGTCGCTGAGCTTTCTTGACGGAGGATTTTTCGAATCAAATTTGGATTTTCATAAATAGGAGGTGGATTCGAATTTGGATTAGCTCTTGTATGTCTTTTTGAAGCTAGTGTATTTATCAGGAGATCAAAATAATTAAAGTAATTCAGCCAAACGTTTGCTAGACTCAATCATCCAAAGGTCTAAAATGATCAAAAGTACTGGGGTGATCTCCAAATCAAAGTTTCGCAAGCTAACCGGAGATCAACTGAAGCAACATTTATCTACTTCCGCTTATGCATAGAAAGAGCATTTCGAAAGCTACCTGGCGTGACTTCAGACTCCGTCTAAGATTTGTGAAACAAACTCATCAACAAGCAAACCATTTGAGATTTCTTCCCCAGTATGGTCGCCACTATGTTAGAGCTCAAATCTGCTTAGGCTGAAATAAGGCAAGACTCAAGGCCACATCAAACCACGCTCAGCCTCGTAGCTAGCCCTACGAGGATAGGAGAGGGCTCTCTCTGGGTCAAACTCGGAAAAAGGTAATCGAAAAGGCTCGAGATGACCGAATTGATGACTAATTTTAGGCTAGGTATTAAGTACAAAGAGTTTAGGATTGGTTTTTTATGATTTTGTTGAAATCAAGGGAAAGGCAATTTTGGGTGCGGGGATGAGGCACAGTTTTTGCAGAGGTCCACTTGGGGCAATATAGGCCATTGTTCTGATGCCTTAAAGTAGGTAAGATGGATAGCTCAGACCGGTGAGAGGCTAAGGAGAGCAAGGGGTCTCAAGGATTCTCCTTAAACTGAAGAAAGCATAGAATATTAAACAAATTTAAAGGCAGAGCATAGCAATTTCATGGATTCTACCTTAACAATTCATTTGATTAATAAGAGAAGATTCAATAGAGATAATGATGCACATACACAACTTACAAGTACTGAGAGAAACACAACATCAAGACATAAAGCCACATGGATCCCAAATAGTACTGCAAAACCCTGGTCTTTCCTTTGCCAAAAATGCTGGTAAAATATGTACAATATAGTCTCAAAACTATCCCAAGAGTCCAACCTCTGCTACTGAATGAAAACTTACATATATAGACCAAGTTATCCTCATTCCCTAACCTCTAGGGGTCGAGCTCCTCCTTCTAGGAGCAATTTGAACAAATTCTAAACATGGAGCAAGAATCTAGATGACCAAACAACCTGCCTCTAAAAAGGAGGAAACTGATTCATTACATTGATTTCTTGCTAATTTGTGAATGAATCATCTAGAAGAAGGTAGATAAGTTCCATGTTACCTTACATACATCAAATTACATCATGTTGGGTGAAAAATTACATCAAAGAGTGAAACTGGTGGAAACTAGCCGAATTCCTGAGCTGAAGGTGAAAATCTGGGCCAAAAATTGTATGTGTAGCGCCCCTTTGAGCCAGTGTTTGGGGCACTTCCTGACATCAAAATTGAGCTCATGATAGCTCTTTGGAAAGCCCTAGATGTCTAATTTCCAACCCAAGTTGAATTTTCCAATTTGGAGCTAATTGTCCCCTTCAAAACGGAATTCTCCCAGAGGTACTACCTGCAGTTGGAAAAGGTGGCAGCAAGGTGGTTTTCATGATGTTTTTGGAAATTTTGACCACCCATAACTTGATGAAATGCCTTGGAAGTGGCTGAAAAAGTGTATGTATTCATGAAAAAACCAAAACTACAAGCCATTTGTCAACTGGACCTCCCAATCTTCAGGGTAGCACGCCACGCGTAGAACCCAAAAACCTGTTTCTCAAGCCAAAATTTTTGAAATGACAAAATTTTCTCGAAATGTGCCCAAAATTGGAGTGAAGACCCTCCATCATGTATCATGATCAACTAGTGAAGCCTCGGCCAAAACTCGAAGCAGATCAGGCCTTTTGTGTCGTTTTTGTGCTTTGCTCAAACGCCTTTTGAGGACCTTGATTCTCGCTTTGCAAACATGCATGTGAGCCCAATAGTGAGTCTTCATGTGACGAAGCATGTCCTTGTCCCTATTTGCCTTCGCCAACAACTTCTCCAAATGAGTTTTGACCCGGATGAGCATTGATTCCCTATCAATAGGTGTCAAATCACCGGGTCTCCTTCGGGCCAATTCCCGGTCTTCACGGATCTTCCGCAGCTCATAAAGTTCATGCTCATCTTCCAACTGCTTGTTGCACTACTCTAAGTAGTTGATCACCCATTTATCCATCTGCAATTTTTTTTTGCAGTGACTCATTCTCAGCCCTTTTCTCTCGGATGATCTCCTTTAGCTCGAAACTAGGAGAGCTAGCATCAACATCAATGATATCCATGTCCTGGCCTCCTGAAGGACCCTCGTCAACCATGGGTCTCTTGCCCCTATCCTAACTCTGTACCTGTGCCGTAGATGGAAGTGAGACCCCTTCCACATGATTTGGAGATAATACTCGCGCTGCTGATGGTGTCAATGAGACCCCTTCCACCCCGGGTGGAGATAGTACTCATCGTGCGACTGCAAATAAGGTCTTGTGGCCTTTCTGATATGTCACATATAATGGAGCATCAACATGCTCGGTCTCAGGAATTTCAAGCTGTTGTGAAGGCCCTCCCTCATCATGAACTATCTCTGGTGGTGGCTGAGGCGCTGTGAAAAGGTCACGAGCAATAAAATCCTCCCATGTACTGCCCTGTTGTGCCAGCTGATGAATCACCATGATTTTGATCAATGCATAATGGTATATACTCCTATGTTGCTATGCTGGGATCTTCTTTTGCACTAAAGTCACCATCCTCTCTATGTTGCGAAACATAAAATATGGGATGTTCATCAGGCGCACCCTTGTAAAATGCATCAACAAACGGACATGGTATGCATAAAGACGTGAGAATCTGCCCTCACAACTGAAATATCGGATGATAAGTTTCATCAAAGGTGCAAACCAATCATTCAGGTAGTGAAAAGGAAAAACTCTACTCAAGTGCCTCATATACCCTGGTTTAATATATGGCTCATAATATGATTTCTCTAGCTGTTGATGCTTATTCCATTGTTCCCCGATATTCGGAATTCCCGTGGCCTCTGCAATGGTCTCTAGTGACAAAATGAAATTAACTCCAACAAGGTTTACATGGCCATCATATAAATGGAGAACAAACAAGCAAGCTAATTCACGATGATGCTGAAACTGTGAAATTAGCTCACAAAAATGATAGCATGACTGGTGGCGAAAGCAATCCATGGCAAGTGGGCAAGCCTGCAATTGTACCATAGAAGTGGGTTCTTCTCTGAGATGTTTACCACCTTTACGAGATCTTTGTGGCACATTTCCCTCTGTGGTGGAATCACTTTCATTTTCTTGCTCATAAGATGACTCTGTATTTGACATGGTTTTGAGAACAAAATAGGTGCAATAGGAGGACTGCAATGTGTATGCTGTATGTGTAATGAAATCCCAATTTCAATGTATCCTCAAAAAACCAGTTGAAGCATCATAAACATTCTGCCATAATGGGTATTTTGTTTGTTATATTTGGGCATAAAAACAATCACAAAGATGTTGTGGTATGAAGTGTTGTTGTCTCCAATGTCTTTTAATACCCTATACAAAGTTTCAATAAGGGCCTAGGGTTTGATTTATTTTCTTACACCCAACACCATTTGCACTTCTTCAAACACACATTAGACACTATTCAACTTGATGCTTGAGTCAAAGAAACACCTACTTGTAGTTGCCGAGGCGATTTGATGCGTTCTAGGCACAAAAACATAATGCTGGAATGGATGCGTAGCGCGCCGGTTATATGCATATCGCACCTCCCTGTGCGTAGCACCTGTGTAAATTTACACAGGATGTGCGCGCCCAATGCGTAGCGCACCGCCCAGTGCGTAGTGCACAAATCCTATGCGTAGCGCGCACCTTCACTCTGCCTCTAGGGTTTGAAACTCGGTTTTTTCACCCTCCAATCTTGACAATGCTCTTGTTCTGATATGTGGTGAACCAAAAGACTTGTTTCACCTTATACACACCCCAAATATCTAATTTGAATAAATTAACTTCAAAAACCCACTTTGTAAAGTTTTGGGTACTTTCACTTTTGGCCTATTAATACAATGATGCTTTTTGATTTTCTTTTGCTTTTCTAAGGTTTGGACTGAAGCTCTTTGTTGATTTTTGTTTGTAGGGATAGTTGTAACATACTCTGGCAAAGGAGACCAAGGCTGCACTTGAACATTTGAAGGATTAAAAATTTTGACAATTTCTTACAAAAATGAGAAGGCGACTTATCTTCAAAACGGAGTTTTGAAGAGAAGTCCTAATTCAATTGTACAATAATGAAAATTATTGAAATGATGATCTATCAAAGACATCCCTCTAGCCTGCTGGTCTTCTAATACTTTGCAAGACAAAAATGACTCAACCCTAGACCTAAAACCTCAAAATTTAAAACAAGATTGTGAATGACCTTGGAAAACTTTATTTTAATGAATAAACCTGAACCAGCAGTGCCAAGCACGAGGGGAATGAGTGACTCACAACCGCTCCATCAGAGTTATGGCATGCCTAACGAAATGCAACTGATCAAATGGATGGGACACCTAAAACATGAAATGCAAAAAAGAGCTTTTGATCTCTGATGGAGGGATAACTAGACCGACTCTAACAGTAATAATGCATACGCTAGTTCAATGAAGCCAACCTGTATGTATACACTACTTCCTTTAACCAAACCTACGTATACCTCTAAAGATACTGAATCATAGAAACTTCTAAATCAAAATTGTACCAATCAATGACATTCTAAAGATCTATTATCATATTACGGAGTTCTAAACAAATAGCAGCAATTATCACCCTTCTTACTCAATTAAACAATCAACCAGACTCAATCTCATTATATAATCAAATTTACTTTTAGATCTAATGAAGACATCATTGACAAACAGAGCTTTTCTTCTACATATGCTACTTGGAAGTGTCTAACCAGCGTATATATGCACCTTCACCAAGTCAAACCAACGTATAGATCTACAAATAAAAACTTATAACTTCGCAGTTATTCCAGACTTCAAATATACCCATATAATGGCATTTAAAGGACAAAACATTTGTTAGCACTCAGATATAGCCTATCCATTATCACATCACATAATGATAAATCATTTCAGATCTTATGATCCTAATCTAGAATTAGATTTGATCCATCATCAAACACTCAGGTGCCTACTTAATCCAGATCAAGCAAAGCATCAAAAACCCATAACATTCATATTTGCTTTTGATCTAACACTTCATAAGATATTCATTACTTCTGCACTTAGCCCTTTTATATTCTCCTCCTTATATAATTTTATGCTTTCTCAATACCTTGGGCCAAAACAATACTAAGAACCTATGGTATTCTTGGACGGGATCAAATATCTACTACACCACTCAATATTGTGGGCTAATACCATGGTATGGACCCTTAGTATTGTTTAAATTTTATTTACCTTAATTTTCAATCCCATACCCAATTTTCTTCTTGTGAAAGTGTGTGCATACGTATACACTCTTTTTGTACAGTGAACCCACTTTTATACGCTCTTTTTTTACAGTGAACCCACGTATACAACTTAACAAACCTGAAAATAGTATTTTTCCTCAATTTCTTGATTTTGATTTGTAGTCCTTTGTTCTGTCATCTTGTTCTTCTATACCATTACTCTGTTACCTCTAAATAGACCTGTTATAATATAATTTTCCATTGTATATTACTTATGAACTAATTCCTTTGAACTGCCCTGCATTTTGTCACATTTGTAAACACAACTGCCATGCATTTTGTCACATCCTATTTATACCTTTATCAATTAGTCCAAACTAACAGCACACACTAACAATCTCCTTGTATCAAAACTTTGACCATTATTTTGTTCCATCATTTTGTCACCTCTGATTTGTCCTGTAGATTCATCTAGTTACCATATACGTGTTCTGCTACAAGTGGGTTGCCATCAAGTACAACACATGCATCATAATTCCAAGAATATCCCCCTTTGGACTTGATGGCAGCTACTTTGGTATTTGATCACCATAACCTGTAAATAACATCAGGCTACTCTCCAAACACCAAGCTACTCCCCCCCTTCGACATCAAGGGCAAAGGGCTGACTAACCAATGTTAAATGAAGACTCCTATATATGAACTGTTGAATATGAGCATTGATCATGCTCCCCCTAGGAACACGATGAATTCTCTAATCAAACTCCCCCTTAGTACATGTTGAGATGCACTATATTATCCATGCTCCCCCTAAGCACATGCTGAGTCTATAGAAATATTTTTCAAAATAATAACATGACCCTTTAAGGACCTTCCTATCATCAATGACTCATATATACATCAATCACCCAGCCAAGTGGGGATACACCAAATTTGACTCATCCACCCAACCAAGTGGGTTTACATATTTGTTGTGATCTTAAAAGTCCATACATGACTGAATATGAAAATTATTACATCATAGTTCTTTACATGACCTTTACATCAAATGATATACATGACATTTATAACAAATACCAAAGATCTAAACAAGACCATGATAGTTATTAGCAACTATCATACACCATATATGATTTGCGCCATATGCATCTATTAGTAGCATCCAGATCAATAGCCTGTATATGTCCATCATTAGTTCGCAATATGGGATATTGTACCTTTAATATCATCAACCTCTAACAAAATATGTTGCATATAGATATCAACGCATCCTCTTGATCTCATCAAGATCAACTTGCTTTGTAACCTTCCACTAAGAATATGTCATATTTCCAAGTAGTAATACAAAACCATTCACATCATATCATATATATATATGTGAAACCACCATAGTCATCATCTATGACCATAATATCATCATTGTCATAACAAGAACTGCATGATCTTTCCATAACTACCCTCAATATATCAACCATGGATCTTCACTAGGGATTTTTCCAATATACACATTTGATAAGTATAAACCATGATAATAAAACCTATCATCATAAAGTAAGAATTCATCATCATTATGTGACTAAGTACACCATGTCTCCAAATAACCATGTCTTCAAATAGATATGTCTTCATGAAACCTGCAATAACACCATTTTCTTGGCCAACCAACATTATTTACCAATGTGTAATTTAAGTATTCATCCATGTATCAACATAATATGTATCCATCATAGAGATAGCAATATGTATCTAGAAAACCATGAGCTCATAGTCATTTGTCAAGATTTCTTGATACCATCAACAACAACAATCCTCAATCATGCGAGAGTCAATAACTATAGGAATCCTCATCCATAACTGCACCATACAAAGTTTATGCATATTTGAAGGCATGATGACAACAACATAAAAGAAATTTATCAAATAATGAAGTTGTGCACTCAAGCTTTGTTCTTCTCTTTCTCGTTATGAAGATCACCATGTAAGAAACATACCATATGTATGCATAATTAAAAGAGTCATCCACAATCATCCATAAATCTGATTTGAATAACAACTATGTGGCTCAAGAAATATAGGTATCATATAAGATTTCATCATAGGACACTCGTGACTGCAACATAGCATGATGTATAATTTAAACACTTCAACAGCATAAGCATCCTCACCATTGATCAGAATCATTATGTACCAAAGACTTCTAAACATAATTCCAACAATGCATTATTAGAATAATAGAATATTCTCCCCCTGAACCTGTACCAACTATTCACTATCAGATGATCATTTCATATATCAATAAGAATCATGAAGGCATCAACATCAACTAGTTATACATCAAAGCGTCAACAACTTATGAGGGTCAAAATCACTTCTAAGTAATATCCACATACTGTAGTCATCAATCATCTAGACAAAAAGATAATCGATAATTTTCTGAACCATATCAGACCCTTTTTCTCTGAGTCTATCCCATTGCATCTTCATCAAACCAACATATACGCGACTATGCAGCTTCTATCTCATGTATATATGTGAATTGTATTCATTTTAACTGTGTATGAGAATTAGAACACTGAAATTTCATACTTTCAGTTCTTCTTGAGTCTTTTCTATCTGTATACTGAGTTATGCCACATTTTTCTAACTATAATTCCTTCTTCTTCCATACCTTGGAGTGTGATTATGTTTGCTCCTTTTGGTATGTTGGCCGAAATTGGCTCCTGCATTCTTTTGTTATATGCCCAAACTTTTTACAAGCATAACATATTATATGTTTCATATTCCTTCTAAAGTAATCAATGGCTTTGTGACCAAACATATTGCAAGAAAAACAATATCCCTTAAAGTACCTGGAAGTTGATGATTTTTTTGTGGGATGATTATTAGCTTGAACCATTCTACTTTTGCATCTTGCTGACACATGTCATAAATTATGACATATAAAACATTCAACATTATTCATTAGAGGAAATAATTGATTAACACTTCCATAGTTAGGAGTAACTAATTTTCTTTGAAGACTTTCTTTCCTTGGTTGTTGATGGGGTTGACCTCTTATCTCCTTGTTGAGAATTTCATATTTTTCATTAGAGTTCCTTGCTTCAGTTTGTGATCTAGATTCACCTTTAACAGTGTCATGAAAACCAAGACCATTTTCGATGGCAGGAGACCTTTGACTACTAAGAATATCATCCAAAATATTAGTACTATATTGAAATCATAAAAGTTTATGCTTTTCTTCTAATTTACCTTTTAGGATATTTACCTCAACCTGATATTGCTCTTCCTTTTCAAGATACTGCTTCTTCATGATTTCTTCAAATTTTACTCCTTCTTCCACCCGTTGCCTTAATTCGAGAACTTCATTTTCTTGTTCTACAAATGCTTGAAGTAGTTCTTCATTCTGCTTATTTGAATTTTTAAGATCTTCTTTTAGAGAGACAACCAAAGCTTCAAGACCTTCACAGTAACTGGTTCTTTCCATAAGTTCCTTGGTTGTCATATCCTTTTCATTCACTTCATTTTTCAATGATGTCACTTCATCCTGCAACTTTTGACATTGATATTCTTTTTCCTTGTACTACTTCCTTACTTTTTTTCCTTCCTCCAACTGAGCTTTTAATCCAGTAACTTATTCTTTGAAGGTACACTCCCTTTTTTCAAATAGATCTTGTTGATATCTAATTTTATCTATGAGTCTTTTAACTTCCGCCTCTATATTTCTTTCACTTTCACCCATAAGAGAAAATTCAGTTGCTTCAATATCACTTTCAATATCTTCAACATTGCATGAATAGAGAAATGTATCACCAAAAGCCAGAAATTTGTACCTGGTAATTCTTTTGCTTTTTCATCTTCAATATGAAGTGATTCTGAATCTAAATATTTACTTCCACCTAATAGCCAATTTTCTGTCCTACTATCACTATTATTATGAGATGCCTTCTTCTTCTTCTAAGGTGCTCTCTTCTTTTTCTTCTTTCCCATTGTCTCGACGAATCTCCTTCAAGTGATCAAGATTCTACCAAAGGACTTGCTCTGATACCAATTGTTGGGAATAATACTGAGGGGGGGGCTGAATCAGTGTTTACAAATCAATATATTTTTCTATTTCATAATTAGATTTATATACACTACTTCAGTGAAGAGAACTTGCGTGTGCATGCAATTGCTCTTAAGGAAACCAACGTATATCTAGTGAACCTATGATTCATTTAATTCATCATATGTTGATCTTTAATTAGTGCATCAATACTTTATTAAACATTAAATAGTAACCATGTGCAATAATAACAGAATAAACCATCACACATAAGCAACACACATGAACACCAAGATTTAATGTGGAAACCCAATGCGGGAGAAAAACCAAATGTTGTTGTTGTCTTTGTGTTCTTTTTAATATAAAGAATAAGTTGTTTACTATATTGTACTGGTGCATACTCATACCAATATGCAAGAACCCACCTGTAGAAGGCTAAAACCTTCTCTCGTTCTCTAGAAGGGAGCTACAACCCCCTAGCTCTTGTAATGGATGATATGTTTACCAGTACGCCGGC
Source organism: Pinus taeda (assembly GCA_000404065.3). Classification (NCBI taxonomy): domain Eukaryota; kingdom Viridiplantae; phylum Streptophyta; class Pinopsida; order Pinales; family Pinaceae; genus Pinus; species Pinus taeda. The sequence goes on along the minus strand of APFE030786326.1, from coordinate 26,090 downwards.
ATCGACCTACAGAAGGCTACAACCTTCACTCATTCTCCAGCGACTACTAGAAGGGAATTCCAACCCCCTGATCAAATCACCAACCACTACTGGTAGGAAGTTTCGACTTACTCACTAAAGGCTCCAACCCTCAGTGTCCTCCAGGGGCCACGTTTCATAATTTTCATACTTGATACTCCTGGTACACAACACTACAATATGAAGGCCATGTTTCATCAAATTTTCACACTTGACCCATTAGTAACATTGAAGCTCAAAATCAATAACCATTGCAATACATCTAAAAAATACATCTACATCAACCAATCACTTAAACCCAATCATCAATCCCTAATATAATTGAAACCCAACATCAATATCTAATATAATTGAAACCCAATCATCAATTTCTGAATCAACCACAACTGAATCAATCAGTCACTGAAAACTCAATCAACCAAAACTTCATCAAAATTCAAATAGTCAACTGGAATAGACAAATCATTGTCACAAGTGCACAAATCTAAACCCAGAACACTGCATCAACAACAAGAACCAATTGCAACCTCAAAAATCATATATCAGAATGCATACGCTACTTCAATGAATCCAACCTACATGTATAAGTGTCATGCGGAAAGAGTTAATCTTGCGGACAAAACCAACCTCCCTAGAAGCCTAAGACTTTCTAGTGACAAACAAGACAATTAAGAGCAATCCTTCTCTTAACATGCATTTACCATACAAGAAATCAAGTGTTTAGATCCTACCTGTAGTCCAATGCTGTTGTAGTAGTCCAGCCTTGTCGATCCGGATGAGCTCC
>APFE030786323.1:3767-18037 GCA_000404065.3 Pinus taeda | reverse complement strand
AGTCTTTCTTTAGGTGTCCTTTCTTTCCGCATTTCTAGCACACTATCCCCAATCTGGACTTGGATCTTCCTTTCCTTTATTTATTGTGATATCCTGAGCTCTTTCCTCTTTCCATTTTTCTTCCTCTAGACTCTGCACTCAAAGCATTTCCCGATATCTCACCGGAGCTTTTCCGTCGCATTTCCTCGCTAAGGATAGCACCAACAAAATCATCAAACTTTAAAGTACTAGATCCAGAAACAGAGTTACTAATGGCCATTACCAAACCATTCCAACTTTCTGGTAATGAGCACAAAAATAACAAAGCTCTAACTTCGTCATCAAAGTTTACCCCTATAGAACATAACTGACTTGTAACAGTATTAAAATCATTTAAATGATCTGCAACAGATCCACCTTCTGACATCTTCATATTAAATAACCTTTTCATAAGAAATACCTTGTTTGAGGCCGAGGGTTTTTCATATAGTTTCTCCAACGCCTTAATCAAACCCTCTGTCATTGTTTCCTTCGAAATGTTGAAGGCGACCCACGCTGCAAGGCATAGTTGTATTGTTCCGAGTGCCTTTCTATCGAGAATTGTCCTTGTACAACCGAGGGTTGTCCTTGCGGGACAGATGGCTGAGCAGACTAAACGATTGGTTGACCTTGGGGTTGACCAAACTGTCCAGATGGTTGACTAGGCTGAGCAGTGGGTTGGCCTTTCCACACGTAAGGCTGACCACCCTGCCCAAAAGGGTACCCTTGCTGGATTCCAGGTTGTCCTTGTTGCACATAAGGTTGTCCTGGATTCCCATAGGGTTGCCCGGAAGGGTATCCCTGCTGGACACTAGGTTGTCCTTGTTGGATGTAAGGTTGTCCTGGATTTCCAGAGGGTTGCCCAAGATAGGTGAAAGACGGACCACCATAGGCTGAAGGTTGTCCCCTAAATGGTTGTCCTTGTGGGCCTCCAGGCTTCCCTGGATAGGTTTGTCCGTAATACTGTTACCCATAAGAAGGATGCGTGTAAGACGGCTGACCTTGATATGATGGTCCTTGGTAAGGCTGTCCTTGATCCAGATGGAGTGCTTGGCCACCACCATAACCAATGGTACCCCAAGCGATGCTTAACGGGACCGAGACCTCAACCGCAAGTTGAGATGGCAAGTATACAAATGATGCCCTATGGGGTCATAATAAGGACCCTGCGCGCCAGGATTCTGGACGGCATGCAAATACTGATTATATGCCTCCCCTGCTAGAATGGCACCAGAAGAAGGTGGGGCACTAAGTGCAGGATGAACAACTCTGGGTGTATGTGCCGATTGGCCACTATGTACTTAACCATGGGACGGACCAGCAACAGTAGTTACGATCGAAGACGTCGTAACGACACTAACAACCGGTGTTGAATACGCTACAAAAACAGTCGGAATAGTCGGAACTGATGTGACAACTGTATTGTGAACTTGTGAAACAAAAGATCCCGTAGTGGGAATGATGTTGTGATCCCACATGGTACCTGAAGAGGAGTTCCTAGAACCCATGGCATCCCTCAAAGCCTTATAGCGTAAGGGTACTGTAACATCGAGAGGGGTGACAATGAAGGCTGGAGTTATAACCGGGGATGTGGCCGGGATAGGAGTCTCGATACTTGACAAAACAGGTGTCTCGCTTGCTATAGGAGATGTGTCATCCATGTCAGAGGAAGACATCGATACCGAAACACCAGTAGGAGTAGAAGGAAAATCCTCTTCGTAAGGTTCCCAAACAGGGTTCCAAAATAGATCGTGAAGATCATCTTCTGGATCGCAAGAGTTCAACGGTTGGACACTTGTAATAACAGGAAAAGTGTCACCACAAACCGGTGTCTCGGGAGCAGTAGAAGAAGGAGACCCTTGGTCACTAGGGACAGGAGACGGGATCGATGGATCCGCTAGGATGATTTGACTCAAAAAACCCTAGACAAGCTAACGAGAAAAGACCCTACTCAAACTAATGCAAACAAGATCTAACAGGGTAAGTGTGAACGTGGCCGAATAAATTTTAAGACAAAAGGACATAACTTGACCTTTTCATCTTTAAAGAGTCGAGAAAAGGACAAAAAGATGACTCTAGTCGCCTTCGAATGTTTAGTGAGCTCGAAGTGACAAATGCTCAGGTGAGCCTTTTCTTTTAGGGAGTCCAAAAAGGATCAAAAAGTGACTACTCTGGAGAACTAGGCAAAGGGTTTACCAGACAATCCGTAAAACTTCATATACACCTTAGCAATCATATGAAAACCAAGGACTTTCCGTACGACAATCAATCTTCCCGAATGCTGTGTTCGGTGTGTTACGGGTTGTAAGGCGGCAGACAAGGCTTCCTATGGATAAAGGATGATAACCTAGTGGAGTCTCCCCTTATACTTGATGGTATGTGGGAGCACAAATCCGTACTATACCACAATTGAGTCACAAAAGGAGGAATCACCCAACCTTGAGTGGAAACAAAAGTGACTAGGTTTAACGATGCCGGGAGCACGTCTCTAGCCTAGACCTCTAGAATGTGAGCGTTATGTTCCAATGCGTTGTTAGATTCATTCGGTTTATTTTAAAGTTGATCTTGTGTTAGGTTTCAGTTTTTAGGTCTTACCATATGTAATCTCTCAAAATTCCCTAAATGCAAACTATATGCCAAAATATGTCATTTCATTCGATGAATGCTAATTACGAAAGAGTTCAAGAGCTTTCATGCAAACGAAATGATCACAAAACAACAAAGAACTTCCCTAATGCATCTAATGCAAATTAAAAAACTTTTCTTTAATATCACTAATCACTAATCGAAATGAAAAGTTCTAATTCTCATTAACTAATACAAAGCAAAAGAGATTTTTCTTTTTGATGATGGCAAAATGCACTAAACAACTTTGAGAAATAACAACAAACAAATTCTATCCAATACAAGCACATTCAGTTCCTTAAATCACAAATCAAACTTCCAAAGAACAAGAAAGATCCCAAAGACACCAATGAGCCGTGTGATCTAGGCTCAAAGTGAGATGAAGCGGAATTCAAGTGAAGACAAAGCAAGTCACCCAAATAACGCAACAAAATGATCTACAACCACCAAACAAGTGCAAGGGAGCAATCAAAGAATTGACTGGACCACTAGAAGATCAAAACACCTAAGGAAGGCTCAACACACAAAGCCACTAGATGCCCTAGGGCTAGAAATGTGAAATCGATAGAAAAAAGCAAACACCCAAAGGGTAATGATCAAAGCCAGTCAAATCACACTCCAACACACTCAAGTAGTCTGAAAAAGGTACCCAGGACAAAAACCCAACTCAGAAGGCTCACAGCCAAGCAAACTTCAAAAGTTCCCAGGCCTGGCACGACTGTCATGCTGCAACTAGCGCCTTTCAGGGATTGGTGCGGGTTGTAAATGTGCAACTTGCGCCAACTGGCGCGACTGTAATGCTATAAACAAGCGCCAGCCGAGTTTGCTATGGAAAAATAAAAACAAAAGAGCCAAGGCCAAATCAACAGTACCTAGGTACACCAAGAGGCAAGAAGCAACACAGGGACTCAACCCAAAAAGCTAATCAAGCAGGAGAAACCAAGAAACAAGGCAAGTTCCAAGCCGTTCAGTTCGTAAACCAAACCGAAGATGGACTGAAGTGGCGTTGATCTACTTTGTTAATATAGAGCAATAGCGTTTCGAAGGCTATCTGTCCGTACTTCAGGCTCCGCCTAAAGTTTACAAATCAAACAACAAGACAAAACAAGTAACAAGGCAAAAAGCCAACTCCCCAGTGGAGTCACCAAATTGTTGTGGAGGTAAATCCCCTCTGCGGACAGAGGCGATCCCACTAGCCTAAATGGGGTCTAGCAACAATCAAACAATGCTAACACGCAGGTTCGTAATTGCAAATGAAAGAATGATGATGAGGGCCTACCTCGAATCCAACGCTAGTACTTGTAGAAGAGTCGTCGCTCCCGTTCTTTCGCTCCGGCTGGTCACAATCCCCATGATCCTCGTGAACGGACACTTGCACATGCAAAGAACGACACAAATACAAGCATAAAATCCAAGAGATGCAACTATATATCAGTCAGAAAGGATATAACTCAAACATCATTATAAAGACAATAATAGTGGAACCATAATGATAGTCGTCTATTATTATTGATAAACAAAGAAGAATACAACCATAGTTCTGACGTTAAATCCTCCTTTGGCTGGGTGATCAGCAACACATGCCTTCCAAAGCTTTTTGGGAATGGGGAACAAGCGCCTCTCTCCTTGGTTACTTGGACAAGAATCTCCTCACTTTGGATTTAGCCTTATGGGGATGAAGAAGGCTTCTTGTAGCATGAGCTTAGCAATTCTCAGACTTTGGGACTTAGAATTTGGAGCTTGGAGAGTAGAATTACTAACTAGCTTGTCAAAGGAAAAAGGACAAGCTTATATAGAGAGAGGAGAAGGAGTTAGGATCATCCACAATATTCATGGGATTAGTATTATCATTAAGAAGCTTCCATGAGAGGTGGAGAACTATTTCCCTTCTATGGAGATTCGAAGCCCAACTGAACTAACTCAAGCTGGAATCAGTTCATGAATAGGTTAGGAAGAACCTTCGCAAGTTAGTTTGTTAAAAACTTTACCCAACTTGGCTGGCGCAAGTGCGACTCTGAGACAGAGCGCCAGCTGGCGTGCCCTCTTTGGAGGATTCCCCCCATTGGCGCGAGTGATACACTATGGAACAGCGCCAATGGAAAAAGGGCTACTTTTATGGGTATTTTCCAGAAGGTGTCTTCAGGGCATATGAAGTACATACTCAAAGGGATATAATGCAAGTGTTTTCAAGTTATGTCACTTCTCACAAGTCTTGGAATAAGTCCTCCAATGTGCGGGAGAAGGGGTAACAGGGACGGTGAAAAATTACTGTGTAACACTCTTTATTCAGATACCCTGTCATGTCAAGCTCCTGCTACCAAATATGCATTGTTCCTCCTAGAAAGGTACCTCCTGCTGAAGATCAAAGCTGTTAAAGCTGGCAAGTCTAGTGCCTCTTGTGTGAATTTTACATGCATAATTTCTTTTTAGAAGATGACAGAGATAGCAACCCTGGCCCCTTTATAGGGGATATCAAATTCCAAGCCTTTCTTTCCTTTGCTACTAACCATATCAAATGGGCCAAGGCCCATAATACTTTTAGAAAATGAGAATATGGCATCAACCTATGGGTTAGGGGAGAGCCTACAAAACCCCTGCATCTCTCTGTCAGGCACAAGAAATTTATGAAGCGAGCTGGTGTTGTGGGCCAATTAGGGTCATTCCACACAAACATTATACAAGCTGGGAAGTAGTACTTCTAGGAGATCAAAGAAGAATCTTTTTCTGCAGCCAAACAAAGGTGGGAAGTTTCGAGCAATACTATTAGGAATAGAGAACCATTAGGATACCAGAATTTTAAAGTTGCCTCCTCTCGCTTCATAAATGCAGTAACATGTTCTTAACCATGGGGCCTGAGTGGATAGGGTGTTGGTATAGAATCCCAATCATATGGTATCCCCCAAATAGGTACCACTGTGATTATAACCTGACAGATCAAGAAGTGAACCAGGCTTTCGATGTTCTTAAAAAGAAAAACGGTTTCAGAGTTTATAAGGAGGAGGTATATCCTTCCTATTCCCTAACTCAGCTCCACCTAAACCATTTGATTGCATGAAGAAATGTAATAAGGTAAGTTGGGGAGTATGTTGGGATGAGAAAAAGGTACATTTTCTCCTTGTAAATAGATTTATTTAGAATTCATCTTCACATGTCTATCTTCGTTTATGGATAAAAGTAGAGGAAACAACAACTAAAGTTGGGTAAAAGAAATTAATAACAAATTAGATAAATCTAGGTATGAAAAACTGACCTTTGCTATCTTTATGTGTAGAAGATGTGGATTGGACTATGATTGTTCAATCAACAGAATAACAACATCTCGTAAAGAAAAATGACAGCATCTGAGGCAAAGCAGGGTAGCAGAAGACCGGGTAGACCGATGCTATTTTATGTTGAAATCAGATTGATTATTACGAAATCCTTAGGATCCCCTAATCCTGAGGATTCACTTTTATCTATTTGCTTTTCTAATTGTTACACTGTAAGGTGTTTCCCTTTGAAATGAATTTCCCCAGCCGCCGTCGTGTCCTATTGTTGACCGTGGATTTGTGGTGTTAGACGATTGAATGAAGTGTGATCGTTGATCCAACACGGATCCAAAACTGAACGGTTAATGAGGAAGCGGGACGGACGCACCACCAGCGAGCCATTTGTTTCACAGCGATGCATGATATGTGTGGGCTCACGGATAAGCACTGAAGGACCAGTTTGCATGTACATCTCTTCAACTAACTCGTCTATCAGTTTATTTTATTATTATTTTCCATGTTTTTTGTGTCTCTTAGTGCTGACATGATTCACTACAACTTCATGAGGGGGGATGTTTCATGTGTTTTGCAGTGGGCAAGTTCAGATGGTAACTAGTTTTATTATTTTTTGAAGCGCACACTCATTTGGAGGCCTGAACTTCACTTGTGGAGGACTGCTGAGCATTTGGTGCTGCAAATCTTGTTGTGATCAGTGAAGATCAACTCTCTGTTTAGATCTGTTTACGTTCTCACTTGAAGTGTTCAAAGAAATCCAATGTAAATGGGATTTGATCTACCCCCGTGTATTCTTGTTACCAATTTTACAAATTTGAGAGCAGTGATATGCATTTTTGGGTTTGAACCTTCCTTGAGAAAATGCAGATATCTACCTCTTTGAATATCTCCTGAGCTTTCTGCCATAGCCTAACTAACTTTCAAGTAGAACTCATTTTCAAGATGGGGCATTCAGTTTTACTGCATATTTTGATTCTGAGTCTCTCTCGTTTTAACAAAGTCGAGACTACAAAGGGACGTTCTTTACTGGTGCCTACCTCTGCGCCAGTTTCTTTGCAGTTTGCACTGTCATTGGCTTCCCTACTTGATGATCCCCTGGCAAAAAGAAATGCATCAACTAAACCAGAAATTCAACCAGTAAGGGCTTCAACGCCAGCCTTTTCATTAAATTTTTGAAGAGTATATTTATGCTAAAAAATACAACCTGTGTAAGATTTCTTCAGAAATTGAAATCTCTCAATTTGAATTGCTTGTTTGCATCTTTCTACAAGTTCTGAGAAGTCATTGTGCTTTGTTCTTTTGACGATTGCAAAATGGGTTGTGTGTTCAGACACAGGTTCTCCAATGCAGATAGACAAAGAATCTCATCACATCAACAAAGGACTGCTATTGGCAATTATCATACTGCCAATATTTGTTGGATGTATCATGATTTATTCAGTTTGTACTTGGTTGTATAGAAAGACTTACAACTCTGTTCCTTCTTCACCTCAACCTCATGCATTCAAGTGAAATTTAGATCCAGACGCCTCAGGTTGGTATCACCACTATGTCATATTTTATCCCTTTCACTGTGTGAAACCAAACCCTCTCTTGATGTGTACACCAACAGGGCAGCCACAAGAGAGTGGTGCTTCCTATGGAGATATTGTTTGATTGGATTCGGGGCTGAGATTCAATGACTTCCCTTGTTGAATCTATGTGGATATATTTTGGATGTATGTATACATATTAACTATTATGCATTACTGCCAGTGCATTGGAATGCTTTCCATGACTATAGAAATTCTTCTCCTCTGTCAAACTATTATTTTTTGTGGGGGTTAACATAATAAACATCAGACTTGATTTCATGATCTGAATCATCTGATAAAATCAAAATTTTGGATTCTAACAAATTATAAAAAGCCATGGGTGCGGATGACCTCTGTTTACATGAGAGTTCGATTAGTTACATTACAACTATTTTGATCTAGGGTTAGCTCACTAAGTTGCCTGTAATTTGAATTTTAACATATACCTATAGGGGTATTCCACTCATGCCTCTCCTAAGTCATTTGAACTCCTGTGTTTCTACGAAAAAGGGATGTGCAACTGCAATTGAATATTCTAAGCTGCTAACAGCTACAAATAACTTCAGTAGCAATAACATACTTGGAGAGGGTGGATTTGGGTGTGTATACAAGGCAATGTTTGATGATGATTCCTTTGCTGCTGTGAAGAAGCTAGATGAGGGTAGTAGACAGGTTGAGCATGAATTTCAGGTAGGTAATAAAAACGTTACAGGTATTATTTTGGAAGCTGGCTACTTCTTCAAACTTAAGAAGATATTAGTGAAGGCATTTTCTGGGGGGGTGCCCTAAAGTTGCCCTTTTGAGTGTCTTTTCTTTTGTGGATTTGGTGATGCACTGCATTTAACATATTGCATTGTGCTTTTTTATTCTCCCTATAATTTTAGAACTTAGAAGAAGCTTTGCTGATTTCATCTGTTGGTATTGTCATTGGTTGCAGAATGAAGTGGAGCTAATGAGCAAAATCCGACATCCAAACATTGTTTCTTTTCTTGGGTTTTGTACTCATGAACACACACGTTTTTAGTATACAATCTGATGTAGAATGGCTCTTTGGAAGACCAATTACATGGTAGCTTTCTCTAACCATTGGGAAAGTTCAATATTTCCTATGTTTTGAAGCCTTTTATTTGTTCAAACAAACTTGATACTATCATTCGTCATGGATAAACTAGTAGGCCATGAGTAAGCAGCCTTTCACAGCTATGATTTGTTAAGAAACTGTGCTGGATTGCTTGTCAAGACCATCTCACAGATCTGCACTTACATGGTTTTTGCAGATGAAGATAGCCCTTGATTCAGCAAGGTAGTTCTAACATAGATAATTTGATTCCCTACTACTAGATTTTACCAATTGAAATCACTTTTTCACTTGGTCCTCTATCAATCTGGGAGCTCAAGCTTACCATGGTTTTCTTTCTTTTACAGGGTCTATAACACTTGCATGAGCACTGCAACCCTGCAATGATTCACCGAGATTTCAAATCATCAAATATTCTTCTTGATGCAAGCTTCAATGCCAAGGTGAGGGCAAGGTTTTCCAATCTCCCACTTACACTGACTGTAGTGTTAAAATAAGTAATACCATTAAATCTGCCTGGAAATGAATGTCTCTTATGTAATATTTATTAGTTAATTTGGGAAGATTCTTGTAAAGCATTAAGAAATTTTCCTAGAATGTAATTGACAAAAGCCTTAGTAAATGTATGGCATGTGCATTGCATTCAATGGGAGATTCTGTGAGATGGGAATTCCATTGCTTTCCTACTGAATTTTTTTTTACTTTATGAACTGTTTTAAGCATCAGTTATTTTTTTGCCAAAATATTTTCATGTAAGACTTCAGTTTTTCTTTTCTATCAATTTCGTGACATGTGCAATTGTTTGTATTAATTTATTATTGCTTATCATGAATTATACTTTGAGAAATTTCTAAATATATTTATTTGTCCATCTTGGTTTATGTTCTTTAAAACACTTGGTCCGAAGTGAAACATTTCCTAAGTAGATGGTATTGTAGTCACTGCTCTCTAACCACTGGCTATGGATGCAGCTTTTAGATTTTGGTCTTGTAGTAACAAGTGCAGGATGTGCTGGTAACACAAATATTGATCTAGTAGGGACATTGGGATATGTAGCTTCAGAATACGTGCTTGATGGTAAGTCTCTAATAAAGAAATTAGATCCAATTTTGAATTTCTCTCATTGTTCGCAAATATATAGTGATATATATTGTAGTAGAGATTAAAATATTAGTCCACCTACAATGTTGTATTACCTGGAGTGTTGAAAGTATCTACGAGCCACAGTACAACAAATTACAATGCATGATCATTGTAGATACACAATAGATTTGAGTTTTATTTTAGAGAACAAACATGTGTCTAGTAAAATGTTGAATGATATTTTTGGTTGAGTTTGAAACCAATCATAAAGAATCAAAATTTTCCAGTTGTCTTTATTTTGTATAAACATACCACAATAGATACATACCTGTAGCAGGGTCAAATTAGATGCCTTTCAATAAAACCAAAGGCATTGCTGCTTTAAATTTTGGTTCAGATACAAGTTAAAATCAATGTCTATCTCTTTTTAGTCTTGCAAGAGGTTACATATAAAATTATGCATTTACCTTGGACACATGACATGAAATGAACCTTTTGTCACGTTTTGTCTACTATAAAGTTATCTTGCATCTTAAAAGTTGGAGCGTTCGTGTGAGGATTCATTATGAAAGTTTCTCTCGTGTGCAAAATGATGTGTGTTTGGTATCCTACAAGTCTTCTAATTCATAGGACACATGCCTAGGGGGTCATGTGTTATGAATCCCACATGTTTGACATGGATTTGTAAGGATGAGTTTGGCACATGTGCGGTTCATGTTTGGTATCTTACAAGTCTTCTAAGTTAGATGACACACACCTAGGGGGTCATGTGTCACAATTTCCACATGTCAAACATGGATTCGTGAGGACGAGTTCAGGGCATGTGCCAAACTCATGTTCGACATGTGCTCTAAATGTGTCCCAAGTTTAGGACACATGTTTGTTAAAAGTGGCCCGTGGGTTTGAAAAAGGTGACTTGTCTATCTTTTTTCCTCATTTCATTTATTAGGTTGAAGTTCATAGGCATTTTGGAGTGCATTTGAGGGTTATAGTGTCGCTTTGAAAGGATTCCAAGTGCAAGACAATGGTGTATAGTGTATGTGCGCATCAACCTCCGTCTTATTTCTATATAGAGGGAAGAGTGGTTGAAGGGAAAGACAAAGATGTGGGATGTGTTCCCTAATGATATGGGGTTTGGATAGTAGTGTTGAGTTGGCATTAGCAAACTTGGATCTTAATGAACCAGTGCTAGAGCCATTCAATTTTGCTGATGGTGATCCAGTTGAGGGTTCATTCTCCACACCAACATATGCATTGATTGGATTGGATATAGATGAGGAAGAGAAGGGGGAGGATGGAGGAGAGAGTCATGGAAGTGATGCTGAATTTGATGATTCTAACATGGAGAAGGGCTATTGACAATCAAAAGCTATGAGATTCTTCCATTTACGGTTCTAGTATCTACAGTATTTTGTATTTTTCATTGGCATTCCCATTTGTAGTAATAGTGACTCATTATTTATGTAATACATTTCGATTTTAATGACTTAATGAGAAACTATAGTTTATGGTTCTAATTTCTTGTGTTTGTCACTTGAAAGTCATTGACTTAGGACAAGTAAGTACTAAGTAGTATTTAGTTGCATGATCGAATTTGTATCATGTAAATGTTCTAGTTTCTAAATTCTAACCAAATTTGAATCTTTATGTCTATAATTTCTATTTGTGTAATGTATTATTTTCTTTTAAGGTATATATATAAACCTTGTTCTTCATGCCTTGTTATTGGGGTCACCATGTCATGTGTTAGAGACTTGTATTTTAGTGTCCTTCATGTCTTGTCTCATTGTGTCATGTAACTTAGGTATGGAGTGATAACTTTTAGTGGTTGAAGATTTCTAGGGGATGACGTGAAACTTGATCAATATAGAGATGAAAAAATTTATAATTTTCTTTTGAAAAAGGGAATAATTGATTTGTGCATTTGGGTGTTTTTGATGAGCTCTAGACCTTTACCAAGTCTTAGTGTGTTAGAATCGCATGTTACCTTATTGTTCAACCAACACCAATTCTACATTGTGCTCACCCTTTGGCATGTGCCTTTATATAACACATCCCCTACTATCCCTAGCCCCAACTAAGGGTAGAAGGAGGCAGTTATTAAGCTGACCCAACCTCCAAAGTCTTCTTATGGAAATGGGGTCTAAATTTTTTGACCTTTTTCGACTTTCTTAAGACTTAAAACAAATGATGTTGTTGTGTTCATCTTGTCAAGACCTTTATGAAAATATAAGATTTGTCTCAATATGATTCTCGGATCAAAATATATGGCCATTCGAAGATTAGCCTATCAGATAGTGCCATGTCGTCTTGATTTTCCATGTGGTGTCCACAAGCTATCCGAGTTAGCCACCTCATCGCCACATGGCAGTGTTACCTCAGCCATTGGCCCGTTCATACCGGGTCATAAATTAACCCCTCTCTACGACCACATCACACCGAGATTAAAATCCCAACAGATTCCATTGTGATTCCCCACTGAAACTACTAGGAAAGATCTTCTGGGGTTACACAGATCCTTGGTAGACCTCCTCCATGCATCCCATCGTCATTTGCTATTGCAGCATGTTCAGGCTCCACCACACCATGTCGTCCTGACCCATTCTCTTCTGCGAGGCTTACAATCCACCAAGGTTTTGTGGAATTCCACTTGGCTACTCACCTCCTCAACTCCACTCTAACCAATCATGTGGTTGTGGTCCCTTATGCCTATGTAGGTGGGCTTCATCGTGCCACATCACCCTGGGGACTAAATCTGAGCGGGGTTGCACCTCACTCCAACATAAATCACAGGGTACATGGTCCCAGGGTGATGTCACCCTCCACATGGCCCCACACTAGGTATGCCATGTGTCACTTAGATCCAGTCCACTTGGGACCACAAAACCCCCGAATTCAAGTAAGACGTGTCTACCTTCCAGGATGTCACGTGGCTCTGAGTCCAAGTCACTTGCCACACTAATTGGGGGTCTTGCTTGGCCCTCTGCTGCATAGTAAGTTCAAATTTCACGTTATAAGTGTTTTGGGGGTCCTCCGCCTCACCGTGCCAATCGTTGAACAACCAACCCCACCCACCATGTGGATTTGCCAAGCCTCCCATCGTAATCTCTAGGACACGTGGTTAGCGCTAACAGTTCGTGACATTCGACGACTAGGACCTCTCTTGCATGTGCTTGTGGACATGGCTCCTGGCCATATGGTTTATAAGACATGCGTCTATGTGCTCCTCTGAGCCCTAACTTCTAGACCCACAACACATGCATATAAGAAGATAGATTGGGCTCTTCGCCCTTGACGCTTGGTTACAGTGCCCGCGCATAGGGACAAGGGCCAAACCTCTTAACACCTTATGCTAAGCCCCTGCTCGTTTCCATAAAATTTTATACATATAGTGGTAAAGCTCTTTAAGAGCTATCCCTCTTGAGCTTAAACTGTGTTCGCATACACAGTACTCACGCTATCCTTCCTGAGCTTTAGAGGCTTTGACACCTTTGCTGACCTATTCATATTAGTAATTCCACTAAGTTTACAACTCTGGACGATAAGGAGGGGTGGTTTTCTTGTACTTTGTTGACACTAGTTAAATTTCATTTTGTCTATATGCTCTCCAGAATTTATCTGCAACATGTTTTCAAAACTTTATTTACCATGTTTGTTGTACCATCAATTTTCAAAAGGGAAAAAATGTACCAATCACTTTGAAAATAAATATACTTATCACTTGTAATTGTTTTGTGCACTCCATGCAAATGCACACTATCCTTGACCGAAGAAAATGATTCATTACCTGTATGTTTTGAGATCGTTCCGATATAAAATTTTCGAAGATTTCCAACAAACATTTGTCTCCTATTTAAATGGGTGGTTGAAATTATTTTATGCAACACTCCCCTTTAATTACAAAAAACAAAAATTTAAACTAAGATATTTTCTAGTCCGAGTCTAAGCTATGCTTACAATTTAATTTTTTTTTACATCAGTTGGATTTCCTTTTCTTTTCTTCGTTGCTTTAGCTTTGTATTTTTGTTGTAAGCTTCAGATTTCAGTGTCTTTATTGGTTGGTGCAACTGTTCGATTGTTCCAAGTTATCCATGCATGTCCTCTATTTCTTCAAAAATTGGCTTATATGTAAACGACTACCACATGTCACCTTCCATAGCTTGTTCTTCATTAATTTGTTCCAAAATAAATCATAAAAATATTTTGTCTCTCAAGGACACTATTGCATGGAAATTTCATTAACATTTTTATTTTCTACAACATCCATGTTGCCTTCAACATTCATTGTTGCAACTTCTACGAAAACATCATTAACACATGGTGTTTCAAGCCATGTTTCAAGAAGTTTTAGTGTGAGAGATTCTCAATGAATACATAAACCTCTTTTTCAATGAAGATAAGTTATTGTAGCATATGCGGCTAATCAATGCCAACGACATGTCTGTGTTTATTTCAAAATGATTTAATGTATCTAACATCATCTACAATATAATCTGAAAGATAACCCATCGATCATAACAAACCATAGCAGCTAGATTCTTTTAATGTCTTAAAAAAAACCAATGAATGCAACTTTGCGAGAGAAAAATGGCATTTCCACAGTAATATATCATAGCAGAGATCTTCATT
>APFE030786322.1:43007-76851 GCA_000404065.3 Pinus taeda | reverse complement strand
CCCCCATCCATATTTACCATCGTAAGATGTGGAAGTCGTCTCATAAAGCTTACTTGTACCATATCTGTAACGATTTCATGATTCCTATTTATTATGCCATTTTTAATAAGCCCATTCCAAGGATTTCTTACTTAGCCTCTTTTGACCTGCCATCAGTAGGTAGCTGGTTTGGCGAAGAACATTTTACATATGTTAGAGTTTTTGGCAGTGAAGCCAATCCCCATGTCCTTCCCTTATATGTTCCTGATAAATTGTTAGCCCGGGAAATTGCCTACCAGCTCTCAGCTAAGAGTACCACACAGACTCTTAGGAACAAGCAAAAAAGGGGCTGGCCAACTTTTCCTCTCAAATGTGGGGTTTTCACCCTGCATGATTTAAAACATGCAGAAAAGGAAGCCATGAAAATTCAAGCCCTACATCTTCCTATACTCCCAAACAGAGCATATGACCCCAGGAAATATGCATACGCCGCTCTTGAGCATGCCAAATTATCAACATTTGAGCATAAAGAGGATATTTTTGATGATATATTTTGCTCAGCAGAATCAATTGGTCATGCCAGAGAACTTGCTAGAACAAGGTATAATGACGAAGGGTTATCTGAATTCAATAGGCTCAGGCAGCAGAGGTTGCAAACTCTGCCCCTGGACTTAATAATGCCGACCCAAGCGTCATCTTCAAGCGAGCCTGGTAAGCAACGTCAGAAAGAACCCCCTGCTACAATGAAAACCAAAGCTAATGAGCAGGAGGAACAATTGAAGAAAAACCAAGAGGATAAACTGAGGAAAGAGCAGGCAGAGCGTTCAGCTAAAAAAAAAAGAAGAACTCTTAAAACGAGAGCAAGCAGAACGCTTAAGAAAAGAAAAAGAAGATAGATTAAGGAAGGAAGAGGAAGACAGACTAAGAAGGGAACAGGCAGAAATCCAGCAGAAGGAACAGGAACGGCAAGAGAAGGAGAAACAAGAACAACTGCTCAAGGAATTACAATCCAAGCAAAATACCCCCGATACTAATAAGGGTACTGATACAAACCCCGAGCTGCAAAAAAAATGGCAGCATTTTAGTACCATTATCGGCGGAACTAAGGATTCACAGAATACCGAGACTCCTAACAGCAGCGGCATACAGAAAGAAGGTTCATCCCAGGTTTTGAGCACAACCACCGGCCCACCCAAAATTATGAATGTAGAGATAATTCCAAAAGGTCCTAGTGACCAAATCACCCTCCTAGTAGAAGAAATTCCTCCACTGAACGTCTTCTACAGCCCTAAGCATAAAGAAATAGTAAAGAGATCAAGGAAAAGGCAGAGGCTTGATCAACCTCCCCTCTTCCCTGAGCAATCATTAACGGGAAATGTAGTCTGGAGAGAGAAATTTGATCCCTCTGATGACCTGACCAAGTTGTCACAATATGCGGGAGCCTATTCGGCTGCCACCATTGACAAAGCCTCAGAGGTAGCAGTTCTCTTAAAGACGAAAGACCAGGAGATTTTGACTCTTCAAACGGAATTAGCAGATGTCAGACAAAGAGTAATGCAAGATGAGCAGCGATCAACAGGACACCAACAAGAAACAGTGCGCATCAGCGAGCAACTATTGGAACAGCAGAAAATCAATAGCCAATTGATGCAACAATGGCAGGAGGAGAAACAGTCGATCACCCAGGCAGCCATCCAAAGACAGAGCGAGTTGACAGAGGTGTTGGAGCAGCTAAAGGCAGCAAATGAGTAATCTTTAAAAGTTAAAGATGAATATATTGCTCAAATTACAGCACAGTTGGAAGCCACCAAGGGAGATGCGCAAATACAAGAATTCAAAAAAGAGGCAATGATAATCAATAAAGCGCTTATATCTCAAGTTAAACTCTTGGCACAATCCCTTTCTCAGGCAGAACCACTCTGAGAGTTGGCAACGACTGTAAGCGACCAGGTAGAAAAGATTAGAGCAGAGTATAATCAAACCAAAGAAGATATCTCAAACTATCTTGAATGGCAAGATTCAAAGTCAGGTAAGCAAGCCAATTTACCTCGGATATCGGAAGTCCATAAAAATATATTGTTTACAGAATGGCAGACACAAATACTAAAAGCAGAAAGAGTAGCATCAAGATGTACATTAACCGCTGGTAATTTGGCCGATCTAGTAAATGATACTCTATATTTGGCCAATATTGCTTCCCAATGCACACCTGGCAAAATTACTACTGCATATACATTGGAACAAACATGCTACCCTGAGTTAGAGAACAGAGCAAGGTTGATTACCGCGGTTAATTCTTTAGACATAGATGCATATTGGTGGTTTCTAATCAAGCCGCATGAACAAAGATCTGCTCTTAAGTGCCTAACCGATGTCGTGCAATACATGATCCCCGAGATCCAGGACTCCACTTATGCTGCCCAGCTCAGTTCCAGGCTCAACAAACCTCCTAAAGTTGAGCCAATGCTCGCTATCAATAAACTCAGGTACAAGGGAAAGCAGCCGACAGAGTGATTCATCGTCCAGCTCCTCCGATCGCCAGCAAAATAGGAATTAGAATTTATTGACATCAGCTTAGTTAGCTTTTCTGTTTTGATAGATATTTTAGATTAGCATAGTATTTATAGACCCTTTCATGCATTTAGGAAGGGTCGTAAAATTTTGTATAAGACTTAACAGACTGAAGTTTGCACTACTGTGCTTCAGCCTCTATTCTTTTATGAAACTCGACCACCTACTTTTATTTTAACGGAGAAGTTTCTTGATTCAATTGTGCACTATTGTCGTTGATTCAAAGATTGTTATGCGTTGAAGTAGAAGTCATACATAGCGATTCATATCGGGAGTGGCTTACAATTCAAATGGTATTCTTATCTTTTGTTTGAATTCATTCTGCGTATTTGATTTCACTGTGTAATCATTTTCTGCTATCATTAGCTGTATGCATGTGTAACAACAGGAAATCTTGCTCATACCACTATTGGATGTTCATATGATGTGCCTTATTTTTTAATCATGTATGCATTAATGGTATGAACCTTTAAAGTTTTGTAGTATTGCTTTAATCATTGTATCTAACTATTTAGGTACAGTAATCTTGAATGATTTAATATCTGTGTTTTAAGAATGCGGTTATCTATATAATTGTATTTTTAAGATATAGAACATCAAAAGCTACGCTTTAGAAGTTCAATTAGATTCTCGGGATAGTTTATTTACTTATATTCCTGTTAATAGTTTTAGTCATTCACCTATCGCTACTGTTATTTACAAAGTATTCATTTCATTCATCCCATTCATCTATTGCTAGGAAACTGGTCCCATTATCCCCAGTCGGAGCCACTACACCAAACGGAAAAGGAGCTGCACTAAGGTCCGGACCAGGTGGTTTCCCCCAATGTTGGTGCAACGATTTTCGAGGCATCAATAGAGGGGAAGAGTAGCATTCCATCAGTCAGTAGTACCCAAGAGAGTGAAACCAGGTATTCTCGCTCTGGAAAAGGGTGACAAAAGTAAACAATTGAACAACTAAAATCAAGAAACGAGATACTTACAATAGTATTTGAATCAGTTTATCTTTTTGTAGATGTAAATTATAGTTTTTTTTTAGCTTTTCATCAACCAAACGCTTTAGAAGTCAATCATACTTTGAGCTTTAGCTTGTAATGTTAATCTTACAATAGTATTTGAATCAGTTTATCTTTTTGTAGATGTAAATTATAGTTTTTTTTAGCTTTTCATCAACCAAACACTTTAGAAGTCAATCATACTTTGAGCTTTAGCTTGTAATGTTAATCTTACAATAGTATTTGAATCAATTTATCTTTTTGTAGAGAAGTTCATGATCTCAAACGATGAGGAAGTGAATGCACAGATGAATTAGAATACGTGTACAAGAGTAAACTAGTAAAATGACATTTCCTATACTATAGGTGCGTGGGAGTGTTGTATGTGAAATCACCTTGAAAAGTTGGGATTGTCTACATTATAATTACCTGTTTCTAGATGCAAGATCCTTTCATTAATTCGCAAAATTATGTTTTTACACATAATTCATAAGATTAATAATTATAAAGATGTTTAAATTAAAAATCTAATAGAGCTTGTTGAGAGTGGAGGCAGGTATTAAAAGAGGTAAAGGATATTATAGGTGCCAAGGTGAATAATACCTAATTATTAAACTAGATACAGTTGGAAAGTAATCATTGGATTGGTATAAAGTACCTCCTCACACATACCAGATATTGGCCAAGAATCTAGTGAAGGAGAAAAATTAGTAGTAAATAAATTTATGAACCTTAACAAAAGTGTAATCTCACTTGAGTTCACTGCATGTTAAAAGGAGTTATTGGAAACCTAATGCAAAAAGTAAAAAAAGAGAGAATATACAAAAAATAAAGTGTATGTAGGAATTAGGAAAGGGAATAAAACGAGGCTAATGACCCTGTATTAAATAGAGCAAATATATGGTGTAGTGGTATACCCAAGGAGACTGACTCGTCATATTTGAAGATAATTGTTGCAAATATTGAATGGAGATGTAGAACGCTTAAAATTACAATATAATATATAAATAGGGGTCAATTAGGGTTATATTGAGTGAATAATATAAATGGTTAGGATCATTTTTACCGATTAAGCATTGGTAAGTGCAATGATGAATTTTGATAGTGTTAACGATATACATTGTATGGAGTATACAACATGGTACCCATAAGGTGACAAAAGAATGTTATATAAATAAATAAATGTCAAATAGTATAATTCAACTATGAACAATTCCAATCCAGTAATATCCAACTGGTATGAGTAAGCCTGGATTTTTAGGATTGCTGGGGAAGTTGTAAAATAATTAACCTACCTCCCTGGAAGTGTTTTCATCCAGGGAGTCACTGAAAATTGGTTATAATAGTAGAATAATTGGTGCAAACCACCTACATGGAGGTTTTTCGAAGTCAAATAATTGGGAATTGGTTCTTATTAAGAAACTAGCTAAATAAAGGTAAGTTGTGATAAGCTATTAGAGTAACTTGTGATGGAAAGGGCAGTGAGAATCATATTTGATATTTTAAGTTAAAAAAGATAGTTACCTCGATGTACTAAATAAACATAGAAGCACCTCAGAACAATGTTGTTGATATCGAGAAATATATCAACTTTATACCAAATTTAGTAAGTACAAAGTAAGCAAGATTAAAGCCATTTCAAAGAATATGGGGATCCATTAGGTGGTAAATGTGATAGCCCCAAATATAGGAAAGGAATTTAGATATCTTTCGAACTTCATGTGCCTACTAGATGCAGAGTTTTAAAATTGTTGTGAGTTACAGATTCATGATACCAAATCATGGAATAATTTTCTAATTGCTTTATTGTATAAGCACATCATAATATTAATGGTTAAATCTCATCGAGCTCGCAATGACAAAAGAATTGTGATTTCATTAAATAATTGTTAAATGTGCTTCCAATAACTAAAGGTTTAATCTCAGATAGTATTACAAGATAAACATGAATGATGTAAATTTAGATATCCATGAAGCAATTAGAAGACTATTATATATATATAATATTATAATATATATATTATATATATACTATAATATATAGTATATTAATATATATATATATATATAATATAATAATATATACATATATAATTTAAGGCAAATATTAGGCCATTAAGCTATAATGAAAATTGTACCCAGTCATTGTTGGGTACTGAATGCTTCATTTTAAAGTTTTAGAAGATAACATAAGTAGAAAAAGGACAAGTATTAGGAAATAAGTATCTATATATATATATATATGTATGTGATAAGATACACAGGATAATAGTCTGAGGAGTCTATTCCTATTGTAAATGGAAGGATTGATAGTGGATATAAGTAATAACAAATAAAAAAAGTCTAAATAGAAATAGGCAGATGGTTGAGTAAGTAACTAAGGAATTGTGGCATATGGAAATTTTAAAACTACGATAAATGTTGGTAGCCTATCAGAAGAAACATTACCTATGTTTTTTGGGAGGGGAAGAGTAGCATTCCATCGGTCAGTAGTACCCAAGAGAGTGAAACCAGGTATTCTCGCTCTGGAAAAGGGTGACAAAAGTAAACAATCGAACAACTAAAATCAAGAAACGAGATACTTACAATAGTATTTGAATCAGTTTATCTTTTTGTAGATGTAAATTATAGTTTTTTTTAGCTTTTCATCAACCAAACACTTTAGAAGTAAATCATAATTTGAGCTTTAGCTTGTAATGTTAATCTTACAATAGTATTTGAATCAGTTTATCTTTTTGTAGATGTAAATTATAGTTTTTTTCAGCTTTTCATCAACCAAACACTTTAGAAGTCAATCATACTTTGAGCTTTAGCTTGTAATGTTAATCTTACAATAGTATTTGAATCAATTTATCTTTTTGTAGATGTAAATTATAGTTTTTTTTAGCTTTTCATCAACCAAACACTTTAGAAGTCAATCATACTTTGAGCTTTAGCTTGTAATAAAAAGTATTAGGAGTATTGTATTAAAATTTATACATTTATTATTTCTCATATATTTTTATTATTTTTTTATTCATTTATCATTTGCAATTAATTTTTCTATACTTGTGAAAATCCAATTAATAAAGGAAATTGTCGATTTACATATGTCCTAATTATCTAGTTTTATATTTTTCAATAATTTTGAATGTACACAATGCTTTTATATGTTTTTAAATGATCAATGGGAAAATCTAAATCCATAAATGTTTTTTTATTATGGTGCAGGTCAAGTGTCCTTCGAAGGGCCCATTCTTGTGAGTGGAACTCCCAAAATGAGATGAGGGCGAACAAATATCAAAATGAGATGAGGCCCAATAAATATCAAAAAGGCCAATTCTATTCTATAGAACATTGAGTTGAATTTTGTTTATTTTACAATAGCTTTTGGTTAAACCTAAAGTTTTCAAATAATTCTAATATCTTGGAAAATAATATGTATATTGTTATTATCTTGTTCCAACTATGTTATAATACAAAAATATATAGATTAAGGAAATTAGTTTAATTTCATAGTTTAAGTGCAATACCCCTTGGTAATGTGTAAACACATGAGTTACTCCATAGGGTTACGTGGCAGACTATGGGCCATGTTAAAAGCTCAAATGAGAATAAGTTATGAACATAAATGTTTTAATTCTATTTAAAATAAAATATTCAACCATAAAATTACGAGGAAAGTAATGTTGTAGTCAGTTTCATATTCCAAAACTATTGAAGACAGTTATGGGCAGAGGCATTTGCCTACCCAAACTCCTTTCCCTAGAGATAAATATCTCAGATGGGAAAAAGGAAGCCAAGAGGGACAGACATTACCTGAGGCAACTTTGACAAGTGAGAATGTAAAACTGAACCTCTGATAGTATGTTGTAGAGGGAGGCAGGACATTCCCAGATATAAAGTACTTGAGCTGGCTGGTTAGTGGAACTTTATCTGAAACCCTAGACTGAAGTTGGTTGGGATTAGGTGGTCTTGGGTGAACTTGTGAAGGTTACTTATTTGAAATTATTTTGGATATGAAGTTGCCTCAAGGGGTTTCAATGGAGACACTAATACTCATGATTGGTAGGAACATTCTAATCCCTATAGTTTTATGGTTGGATTATCTAATCGAAAAGAAAAAAAACATATAAGTGGTACATACTTTTCTAAAATGTTATTTACTGTCTGCTAGATTTCTAAATGGTTTATGTATGAATGTGTAGTGGAAAATGTAAGAAATAATGTTATGTAGGTTACATTATTTAAGATTTGCAAGGAAACAAAGAACTTTTTATTTCGTTATATTTTGGGTAAATTATACCCATGCAAATGGGTCAGTTCAAAGATCAGAATTGACTTGGGCCAGTTAGTGTAACACAAACCCTATTGCCTTAAAAATGAAAATTGTGTATGGGTTAGTTCTAGGCCGAAGTCGACTTGGGCTATATAGCTTGGAACAGTCCCTGTTAACCCTATTGAAATAAACACAAAGATTGGGCATGAATATAATCTTTGTAAAACCGATAACCAAGAACTGTGAACAACTTGCAATTAATAATTACAACTAATTAAGAATAATAAGCTTGATTATGGCTAATAAAAAATCTCATAAATCACCATATAATAGTTGATATTGTGAGATAGAAACAAATATCATAAGGTACACAGAATCATTGAAATACGAGAATTAACATGGACTTGTTACAAAAAGTTTGTATAAGACCGCATGCATAAATATTGCAACCCAAATATAATTACTACTTCCTCAATATTTAAAAAAAATAAGACTTGAAAGAAAGATACAGAGGAAGAGCACTATTAAGTTTTCATGGAATATGACTTAGCAACTTTTGGAGAAATAAAAGATACAATTTAATTAACTGGTAATGGAAAAATTAAACAGTCCACAAACCCTCATTATAAGTTGTCAACTAGGGTTTACGGGCCCAATCCCAATCTCTTAACAGAAGATATACAAATTTCAAAGAAAATAATATTTCCAATTACGACTAGAAGTCATGTTATATAATTTTTACAACAAAATAGTTCTAAGTCCAACTTGACAGGAACTCAAGTTCCTTTACAAACCCTATGGATAATATATATATATATATATATATATATATCTATATATATATATATATATATATATATAATATATTATATATATATATATATATAGGACAAGCGTTAACCTGATTGCAATCTTTATAAGTGGTAGGGGCTGTAAAAACTATAATACCTAACAATCTAAGTAAAAGATAGAAAATCCAAGCACTTGGATAAGAGATTGGTTGTTATAGCACCAACCTGCAAAAATAAGAGCCAAGGATGAAGCTATAAGCTCTCCATATACCCAACCCTGGAATAACGCGTGTCAGGAGGATGCAAAACTATTATTGACAATAGAGTCAAACTTAGGGAGAATTATATAGTTGCAATAAGTCAAAACAAGGTAATATAATTATGTGTGAGTGACGATGAATGGACCTCATCGCTTCGGAACCCTGTGCATAAAAAGCTCTATTTGACATTACTATAAGAAAATAAGGAAGGTATAAATATTGTTAGTAGTCTTCATGAGAAAGATTCATAGAGAGCTGAACTTATGGCTAGCTATGCTGTGATGCCAAACCTGTGCTAAGGTTTAGAGTTAGATACCCTCCATACAAAAGAATACTCTGAATAGAGAACCTAGTATGGCTTTCGATCTACAATAGTAAAAGTACCCATAAGCGCATGCAGTAGTGCTAGATATCAAAGAACAACGTAATGGTAAAAATTACACCTGGCAATGTAACGACTGAGAACTAATTGGAAGGGCATACTCATAGTTGCAAAGTGATTTTCCTCATGAAAGTGAAGTTGCAAATGTGTTAGGGGCGGTGTGGAAGGGAGGGAGGTATTTTCCTTCATAACTCCTCTCGCCAACATCATTGGATCTAAACCATATATCCTATGTCGTTGGATCAACCAATGCATAGTCTAAGGACCATAGTACATTTGTCACATCCGTAATTCAACAGCTAGACATCGAGAATGTTCCAACAAACTCACATGTGAACTATAGCATAATCCATCAATAATCTAAGTCCTAAACTATACAATGAGAGAGGTATTATATTAATCTTATAAATAATTGCGCGATTCTTAAGAAAATCATACTCCCACCGATGCACAGACTTTGATTCTAACAATATAGATGCAGATTAGTAAGGATCAAAGTTTGAACAATGAAACAAAGATAAACCCAAGAGTATCCTGTACCCTATGGAATGATGAATATATAAATGTAGCTAACTTGGAACCAGTGCCAATATATATATATATAATATTATATATATATAATTATATATATAATATATATATATAATATATATATATATATATATATATATATATATATATATCACTTGGAATTGATTTGGTGTGGTTGCACATCCGAAGATTTAATCCACATTGATGTCAAAATATTAATAATAAGTCAGTTCTAGGGTAAAGTAATAAAAAATTTTCTATTTTGGTAAGTTGAAGTTAGGGGAGACGTTATAAGTGGTATAAGAGCTGAAGGGTTCAACATTGTGGCATGTTTAAGGGAAAATAACGACAAGAATCTGTTATGTTTCATAGAAAAAAATGAAAAATCCTATCATGGGAACATCGAAGTAATTCCATTATGTGAAATAAGTTATTTAAATATTAATCGATGTATTGTTGGGGCCACCTTTACCTATAAGAACTAATATATTGGATTATTATTAGAAGAAACAAATGTTTAGAAGATTTATTTAATAACAAATGATAATTAAGTAGATTATATATCATCACTATTGTATAATGAGAGAAATTCATGATCATGAACGATGAGGAAGCGAATGCACATATGAATTAGAAGACATGTACAAGAGTAAACTAGTAATATGACATTTCCTATACTATAGGTGCGTGGGAGTGTTGTATGTGAAATCACCCTAAAAAGTTGGGATTGCCTACATTATAATTACCTGTTTCTAGATGAAAGATCCTTTTGTTAATTTGTAAAATTATGTTTTTACACATAATTCATAAGATTAATAATTATAAAGACGTTTAAATGAAAAATCTAATATAGATTGTTGAGAGTGGAGGCATGTATTAAAAGGGGTAAAGGATACTATCAGTGCCAAGGTGAATAATACCTAATTATTACACTAGATACAACTGGAAAGTAATCATTGGATTAGTATAAACTACCTCCTCACACATACACGATGTTGGCCAAGAATCTAGTGAAGGAGAAAAATTAGTAGTAAATAAATTTATGAATCTTAACAGAAGTGTAATCTCACTTGAGTGCATTCCATGCTAAAAGGAGTTATTGGAAACCTAATGCAAAAAAGAAAAAAAGAGAGAATATACAAAAAATAAAGTGTATGTAGGAATTAGGGAAGGGAATAAAACGGGGTTGATGACCATGTATTAAATAAAGCAAATATATGGTGTAGTGGTATACCCAAGGAGACAGACTGGTCATATTTGAAGATAATTGTTGCAAATATTGAATGGAGATGTAGAACACTTATAATTACAATATAATATATAAATAGGGGTAAATTAGAGTTATATTGAGTTAATAGTATAAATGGTTAGGATCATTTATACCAATTAAGCATTGGTAAGTGCAATGATGAATTTTGACAGTGTTAACGATTTACATTGTATGGAGTACACAACATGGTACTCATAAGGTAACAAAAAATGTTAATATAATCTATATATATATATATATATATATATATATAACTAAATGTCAAATAGTATGATTCAACTATGAACAAGTCCAATCGAGTAATATCTAGCCGGTATGAGTAAGCCTGGATTTTAGGATTGTTGGGGAAGTTGTAAAATAATGAACCTACCTCCCTGAAAGTGTTTTCATCCAGAGAGTCACTGAAAATTGGTTATAATAGTAGAATAATTGGTGCAAACCACCTGCATGGAGGTTTGTCAAAGTCAAATAATTGGGAATTGGTTCTTGTTGAGAAACTAGCTAAATGATGGTAAGTTGTGATAAGATTCAGAGTAACCTGTGATGGAAAGGGGATTAGTCTCAGA
Organism: Pinus taeda; assembly: GCA_000404065.3. NCBI lineage: Eukaryota > Viridiplantae > Streptophyta > Pinopsida > Pinales > Pinaceae > Pinus > Pinus taeda. Next base: position 65,248 of record APFE030786322.1, on the reverse strand, counting down.
ATAGTGAGTGAGCATCATATTTGATATTTTAAGTTAAAAAAGATAGTTACCTCAAGGTACTAAATAAACATTGAAGCACCTTAGAAAATGTTGTTAATACCCATACATATATCAACTTTATACCAAATTTTGTAAGTACAAAGTAAGCAAGATTAAAGCCATTTTAAAGAATATGTGGATCCACTAGGAGGTAAATGCGATGGCCCCAAATTTAGGAAAGGAATTTAGATATCTTTCGAATTTCATGTACCTACTTGATGCAGAGGTTTAAAATTGTTGTGAGTTATAGATTCATGATACTAAATCATGGAATAATTTGCTAATTGCTTTATTTTATAACCACATCATGATCTTAATGGTTAAATCTCATCAAGCTTGCAATGACAAAAGAATTGTGATTTCATTAAATATTTGTGAAATGTGCTTCCAATAACTAAAGGTTTAACCTCAGATGGTACAACAAGATAAACATGAATAGATGTAAGTTAGATTCCATGAGAAATCTAGAAAAACTACAAATATATATGTGTGTGCGCGTGTGTGTGTGTGTTTTAAGGCCAAATGATATAGCCATTAGCTATAAGAAAAAACTCTTAACCCAATCATTGTTGGTTTGATGCTCTCTCTTTAAAGTTTTAGAAGATAACATAAGCTAGAAAAGGACAAGTATAGGAAAATATGTATACATATATGTATGTGATAAGATACACACGATAATACTCTAAGGAGTCTATGCCTATTGTAAATGGAAGGATTGATAGTGGACATAAGTAATAACAAACAAAAAAAAATTAAATAGAAATAGGCAGATGGTTGAGTAAGTAACTAAGGAATTGTGGCATATGAAAATTTTAAAACTAAGATAAATGTTGGTAGCCTATCAGCAAAAACGTTACCTATGTTTTTTGACAGGGGAAAGGTAGCATTACATCAGTCAATACTACCCAAGAGAGCAAATCTAGGTATTCTCACTCCGAAAAAGGGTGACAAAAATAAACAATCGAACAACTAAAATCAAGAAACTAGATACTTCTTCCACGAAAGGTGTGACAATCATTAGATAATTTAGAAATAATAGATAGTAACAGTAGATCCTCATAAGTGGGTAAATAAAAATAAAAAACTTCCTACCTTTGTGAGGCAATGTGTCAACCTGCGAATGTGAGGAGAAATAGCTTATGATGCCTAGAAACATTCAAGGAAAAACCCCGCAAGAGAGAGTCTAAAGATGCCGTAAAGTGGAGCGGTGTTCTGGCCTCTGCCATCGAACGCACAAATAACTAAATGAAATGTGAGGAGGGTTTTATCATTTTAATTGAAACCCTAAAAACACTAACAACTATTAGATATTGAAATGAGATATGATTCGTGGACTCGTGGACAGTATGCCCACTAGGACAGCCATGTGAGGTGACATGGTTCTTTTTAGCGTGGCCTATGTGACACCTCAATAGGTGTAATTAGGTGGGGTCACCATAAATGTTGTACATTTCACAAATCCTCCTAAAGGCTTTTTCGAATGTTATTAGAGGGAACTTGTCGAGATAACAGTTCGTTACATACATAAAAATGTGTGCACCCAAACGATGAAATTCGCTCTCGGTCGAACATTAGACAACGGGGTAAACACATTACAGAGACATCAATAAGGTGATAGATAATGGTTTAATAGTTCATTTCTTATGTCTAATATAATGAATAATAGAAAAAAAAAATGAAAAACTTGCAATTAAAGCATGCAATGTTTATCTTTGTATGGAAGAATAATTGATAATCTCATGTATTCTGATTATGTATAACAAATTGGTCAACATTGAGTAGCACACCTCTTGATTAAATATGTAATACTCATTTAAGTGAGTCACATATTGAATTACCTTTAGGAAGAGAGCAACAAAATACTTATAAAGGAAGAAAGTATCACGATTTGAGGTTAACTATAGAACATATATGTTAATAAGTGCATTTAACTCATAACACATGGTTAGTGGGTATTGGAAGTATTGCAATAGTGATTTTAAATCAAGGAATCTATATCATAAGGGAGTTGATACTAAACATAAGGAATCATAATGAGTTAAGAAGATAATAAGTAAATATCCTTACAATAGAATTAGTTGAGAATTTTGTGAAAATATACACTTATGATATTTCAATGGTAATTGGAAAGAAAAAATGATGTGTACGAGAGGTATGTTACACAACCTTTCTATCGTTAGGAAGTTCTACTAGGTCCCAAGTTCTATTCTTTTTTAAGTCATTTATTTATTTTTTCATTTCTACTTTCCATTTGGCACCATTGATATTATCTATTTCTTCTTGATAACAAGAAGGTTCCTCGTCATTAGTAACTAAGGTAATAGATGAAGTAAAATTGATATACCTTTTACAAATTTTTTTCTCTTTTGTAAATCTTCATAGTGTTGATTATGGAATATCCACATTTTCCTAAATATATTCAGCATCTACAAATTATTTATTATCAAAAGCTTCTTCTTGCTTCCTTGTGTCCATAGATGGTTGACTTTTCAACTAAATTCTTTGATTTATTAGTACTTGTTTATGTAATTCTTCCTGTTTCAAAGCATCTTATAGACTCTTTGAGTTAATGAGAGGAGATTCATGAAACATCACATCTTTGCTTATGATGATCTATGCGCAATAGGAATCCCGCAATCTATTTCCCTTAGCAACATCATCATAACCAACAAAGTTATATTTATTCGATCTAGGGTCTAATTTAGAACATTGATTCTTAGGATTAAGTGCATAGATTCGTAAACAAAAATATTTAAATTTGAATAATCATAGGGATGACTTGTCCATACCTCTTTAGGGATTTTACAATTTATTGAAACTAATGGTGATCAATTTACAATATAACAAGAAGTATGATTGTTTCTACCCACAACTCTTGTTACAAATCAGAATTGTTGGTCATGCTTCTTGCTCTTTCTAGAAGATTTTTTTTCATGCATTTTTCTATGCCATTTTGTTTGGGAGTATATATAGTGGTTTCATTTCCTGTAATCCTAGTTTCTTTGCAGTACTTTTCAAATTCTATGTGGTGAATTTTACCTTGTTTTATGTTAAACATTTGATTATTTTTCCAATTTTCTTTCATCCATTACTCTAGATTGTTTAAATGTATTAAACACATAAACTTTTATTTTTAAATCATAAATCCACACTTTTCTAGAGAAATCATCTAGTAGCGTTACAAAATAGGACAATCCTTTGAAGGAAATTGATATCAACAAAAGTTCGTTATCACGAAAAGGTATTCAAAATATCTAAGATATGAGAATATCCATCATATGATAAATAATATTTGTATATAAATGTTTGAATGTATAAGTGATATGATGATTGTACAATGAGGGCCCTGTATATATACCTAGGTAGGATGACCCTTCATCAATAGTCATGTCTCAACTAATAGACATGTCCTTTCAGAATTATTAGTTATATGTTTTAATTATTATTATTATTATTTGTTGATATATTTGTGTTTTTTATGTTCATAACAATAGTTTGGTGTTGGCATTATGGCACAGGTTTGGAGCCATGGCACAGGTGTTGTCCTTGATGGCAACTCTCTTTGGTAATAGATCTCAGTTCAGGCTTTTAGAATGAAGGAAAAGGCATATACGCAGGTTCATCTAGACTAAGGCACGTATACACACGGGTTATACGTAACAAAGGTGCGTATATGTTGGAGAACTTGCTTTTGGACCGTGGTAGTTAGTCCTTGGGATTTGAACCTATGGTTTTGGACCATGGTGTCTCGTCAGATGTGTTGATCCCTAGTATTGGGTCCATGGTATTGGTTTATTATGGTTTTGGACCATGGTATTGTGGAAGGCCTAAGGCTATAAAAGAGGAAGGAGATCATGTGGCAAATGATCATCTGAATTAGTATTGAATATCTGATAAAGTGGTAGATCTGGAATACTGGTAATTGGGTTATGGTGCAGATCTGGATCTGAATAAAGGAGGAACTTTAGCACAAAGAGAAGAATAAGTTCTATTGATGGGTTATAATATTTAAGCTTGAATGGTAGTATCTTTGTATGATTTTGGTCTGTTATATGTGGCACTTTCTTGATCTATAACACTGATAATCTGGGTTAATTAGTGTTTGAATATCTGAAAGTGCGAATTATCCTTTATAGATCTCTACACAGGTTCAGTGAAGTTAAGGCGCGTATACACGCTGGTTCAGTGAATGAAAATAGCATATACGTAGGTTGTTCCAAACACAGAAGCGTATGCACACATGTTTCAGGTTATTGAAATAGCGTATATGTTTTGAGTTGTGATCTAGCTGCTTCTGTTTATTGTTGCTGTGTTTTGGGTTCAGATTTTGGTGTGTGGTTTTTGGTACTGTGTTTTGGGTACAACTGTCAGAGAAGTATCTACTTGATTTAGATCTAATTAGTAAAAAGGAGAATGGTTGATGATTGATTGATGTTCATGGATCCAGTCTGAAAATTTATGAAATGTGGTCCCTGGAAGAAAGAGAAGGTTGTAGCCTTCTGTAGGCCAGCACCTATGTACTAGTATCTTGGCTAGTGCAAGAGCTAAAGGGGGTTGTAGCTCCCTTCCAGGAGAAGCTGGAGAATGAGAGAGGGTTGTAGCTCTCTGCAGGTTGCAGCCTGCGTACTGGTAAAGCACTGCACCAATACATTGTAAAAGAAGTTTCTAATTTAAAAGAAGATAGAGACGAATTGCAGCAGGTGGTTTTCACCCACATTGGGTTTCCACCTTATATCTTGTGTTCTTGTGGGTGATTGACGTTCTGCTCTATTTTACTGCTTCTGGTTACTGGTTATTTGATTCTGAAACACAGATTAACAATCATCATCAGAAAGATAAAGTAAATTAAAAGTTTGCTTTGTATACGAGGGTTTCCTTCTGCATAGTTGCGTATATACGCGATTTTAATTAACTGAAGTAGCGTATATCATTTGATTTTGGAAAGGGAATATTTGACTTGATAATACTGATTCACCCCCCCTCTCAGTATTATTTCCAACATTTGGGATGGCCCCAAATATTAAAATGAATATAATCAAGAATTCGTTTACTAACATGAAAATCTAATTTAAATTTATGTCTACACTTTACAATGTTTGTAAAATTTTGAATTCAAAGATTTCAAATTTGGAAGTGATTTGTGGTTCATCTGTATTTTTAGTCCTCCCTCGCTTATATGACCTTATCGCTTACTCCATAAATAGGTGGATTCAGCCACCTCCTCATATGTCACTATTACATTGTTGAAATTAGTATTTCTTTCCAAATTATAAATGTTTCATGTCTTAGTATCCTTCATAACCACTAAAGCACTCTTCAACAACTTTATTGCTCCACCTTGACCTTAAACTTATGACCTCCATAATCCAAAGCTTCCAATTTTAATGCTCCACCTTGACCTTAGCCTAAAATAAGTAATTCCATTCAAAGGAAACATGGCCACATGACAGATAATCATGGTAATCCCAGTGTCTCCCTTACTATGTTATTCACAAGTCACAATATGAAACAAATGGTATATAAAATATAAGAAGCGCTACATGAAGACAAAGGATTGTGGCACAACCTTTTGTTTATGTATGGGACGATTTCTAGTCATTCAATATGTTATTGTTTGTCACATCCTTTCATGAACAGTCGAGTATCGACTCCAATGACATGAGTGGACTCGGTTACAGTTCTAAAAATAATAAATTATTATTTTTAATCATTTAACTATAAAAATGAACATCAAATGCAAGTTTTTTTTTAAGCACATTTTGTTAGTTAAAAGAATGCCTCAAAACCTTATACAAATGACGTCTACATTGTGCATATTTATAATTTTGGAAATACATGCTTTAGTGTTTCATCTATCATTTTCACATATTCGTGAAAAGAAAAGCCGAAGGCTAGCGAGAGGTGCGAGTACCACTTGTCCACCTTAAAGGCTAGCTTTTTCGACTCTTCACTATGTAGTCGATGAAGCAGCTCTGCATAATGAGTTTAAGAAGCGAGGAATCAACATTTGTTTCATTCCTGTCATATGGAAGTAAGTTTAGCACATCATTCCTTAATATTTATATATATTTGAGACTCTGAGGTTTGATATACCTATATACTAACCATTAATGGATGCGCATTCACCTTTAGGTATTTACTATTAAACGAAGATGTAGAAGCAATTGAGGTCCCCGGGTTACCTAATGCAACTTACATTGTGCTGTGTACAAAGTTCACAACCATTACATCCACTGTTCAATCCCCAGATCAATCCACCACTAAATTGCTCATTCAGTTGCAGGTTTTAATCCAAGTTTTACAATTATTTATTGAGATGCTTCCCCAAGTTAATTATCACGCCAAAACATTCTTGTTGGAATCTAATTTAAGCAATAAATTAGTGCCCTGCACTGATGTGGTAAAAGGATATCATAAATTATGCAACCATACCTCCATTGTCGAACTTACAACCATTTCCCTACATAGTAAAAGATACCGACAATAGCAATGCATTGCAACAAATACTCATGGAGATAATTAAGCCAATGATAAGCATGTGGAGGAGAATCTAAGAATCTTACGTGGCGGCCCACGAATCTAGCTACAGTGTGAAACCTCACCATAAAAAGCTTTTGGTTTAATTACAAATATTATTTTTTCCACGAGTACACAAATTAAGCACATAGATTAAGAAACAATTATATGAATTTACTCATAGTTCACATTATTATTATTATGATTATGATTATGATGACTGAATTATGAATATGATTATTTTATTTTTATAATCTTTATAATTATGGTTTTATTTAAGATTGGTGAATATAAAACTATAATTAATTTATATATAATATTTTTTAATAACATTAATTAATTAATTATATATATATATATATATATATAATTGATTTTCTAAGGTTTTATTTTATAAAATAGTAATGAATAAACTTTCCATCATATATTTAAAAAGACATAATTTGAGATTCTATTTTTAGTCTCGTCCATCACCACTCAATGATTTGAAGAGAAAGTGGAGGGTGATTTAAAAAGCATAATTAATTAATTAATTAATTAATTAATTAATTATTAATTAATTATATTTTTTTTTTAATTTTTTTTTTAATTATTATTATTATTAATTTTTTTTATATATTTAATATATATATTATATATATATATATATATATATATATATATAATATATATATATTATTATATATTTTTCAGCTTTATTTATAAATTTAGTAGAATTTTTTTATGAATTGTTATAAATTTTGATTATTGAAATTATCCTAAAAAGTTGTTTAATAAGAAAAATGTGGGAATTATTTTAAAATTTATGAGTTTGTGTAATAATAAAACTATATTATCAAGATCTTCATATTGGTAGATTCTATCAAAATTACTTACTTAAGAGGGAAAGACATTTGTTAACTAGTAGATTATTAGATAGATGTTAATTTGGATATTTAAATCACATATATTTATTTGTAAATCTATTTCAATTACTTAAAATCTATTTATTATTTAGTATTAAATAATAATGTTTTTTGTTAATGAAATTTGGGTAAATATTCACCTTATCAAATAGTTTACAAATCTTTAACAATTCAAAGTCGTATTGAATAAATAATCAATTACATACATAAATTAAATAGCTAAAGAAATATATATTTCAGTGTATCTTCATACTTAATTAGAAATTATACTTATGAAACTTTTACAAGGTACATTCTTGTCTCAACCCTATAAGTCGAACTTTAGCTTGGAAGTTGTACCAATGAAATCCTTCCGAAGTGCATAATAATTGACTCACCCTTATGGTACTTGAGCTAGTCCAAACCTCATGTTATTCAACCTAAACTTTTCATAATATATACAAGGGTAATGTGAATAAGATTCCACTTTTAGATGGTTTTTGAGGTTTTAACTCTCTAACAATTCAAATCAATCAAAGTTTTAGTCGATGAATCAAAAACTTCATATTCTTTTTTTATTCAACATTAATTAAGAAAGTTATAAATATGAAGGGTATCTAAACTAGGGTTTATGATTATCACATATCATATGGTGTACAATTAATATATAACAATTTAACCATAAGAAAAGTTATAAATCCCAAAGCTACCTTAACTTGGGGTTTATGATTACTATGTAGCATACTTTATATGTAGATACCTTAAATTATGGTTTATCATTACCTTGTAATATATTTTGTACAATTAATATATAACAATTAACTATAAGAAAAATTATAAATCTAAAACTACCTTAAATTGAAACTTATGAATATTATGTAACATACTTTATATGTAGATGGTTTTAAAGGGTTTTAACTCTATAACTATTTAAATTAATATAAAGTATCTATCAATTGCTTTTTACATAAAAATTATTTCCTGATATAAAAAATAATAAGTATTAAACTACTAAATTACATATTACATTTATTTAAACCAAAAACTAATTTATTAACAAAATATTACTATTAAAATAAAAAATTAATTTATTATCAAAATATCAATTTTAAACCTAACATTTCTTCGCAAAATATTTGACTTGAAAAACGTCAAAAACATTTGTCTCACAAGTAAGTAAAGAAGAATAACTCTGGTGGGGTCCGTTGCCCTTAAAAACTAGAAAGTAGGTTGACTCAACATATCAAGAAATTCATTCATACTAAATAGTTTGGAAGCACCTTGAATGTAGGTAGGGGGTCCAACTTGTAACTAGAAAGTATTTGTTCTACAAAATGTGACCCTGTTGCTTGTTCTTAAGATAATTAAAACCTTTGTGGTAAGATATTAATTGGTTATCTACATTCCACTTTTCGTCCCCTTCTAGTAACATTATGACACAATTATGATTGAAATCATAATGGATTATACACAACCCTCATGATAGATCTGATAATATCTTGGTAGAAGGGGTCAAATCAAAGTGGAGTATGCAGAAGCCTCATGACAAATTCTGTAATATCTTGGTAGAAGGGGCCTCTTTGTAGGACCATTATACTTATCCAATGAAAGTTAAAAATAAGAGTTCAATAATAAGTAATGTGACTATGGTTCTATGGATAGGGCCATTTCACAACCCAGTTCTGCAAAATGTTTCAGCCATCCCAAAATCAACCATGCTGAAGTTATTGTAATGAATGTTCTAGTACTATCATGGGATAATTTCACAAGTAAATGAACAAGAACAATGCAATCATTTCTCTTTTTCACTGCACTAGTAGGACTATTCAAGTTGTATGTTTGTTCATTATTTCATGAAACACCTGTAACCTAATATAATTAAAATTACTACTAAATTATCATAGCCACCCGACTCAAAATTGGTAAATTCCTATAGGTTACTAGTAATTTTGTATTAGAAGAAATACATGTGAAAAAAGATAAATATAATTAACCATGAAATAATATCATATAAAGGATTTATTTTGGAAAACTCAACTTTGAGAAAAACTACTCATAAAGCTTCCATTATTTCTTACACCTCCCAACACTTTAAAGCATTTCGGGTTGTGGGTGTGTTACTCGTTTAACCTAATATCCAAGGTCTGCTATGAAGATGGGGTTCAACAAACTCTTTTCTCAAAGTCTTTGAATCCAAAAACTAATGCTTTCATTGAATTCAACTCGTCAAGAGCTTTTTAGTGGTATAAATTTTACCTCAATTTAAGTCCCAAGTAGAAAGTGATGCCCCTTAGGAATTTAACCCATTAAAAAGTCCATGTCATCATTAAAACTTCATGTGGCACCTATGTGTCCCCTACCCGACCCACATGGTAACACACCACCACCATGTGCGATTTGTAGGGTACCCATGCCATTACAGACCGGGTCGCTCAAAATGTTAATGTGCTTGTCATGTGAAGTGGCTGGTGCTCCATAAGTCCATGTCATGTTGAGATGGCACACCAATCGACATGTATCCCATCCACGTGAATCCTCTAAAAGTCGAGTGGTCTGACAACTCAACAACCTAGTGGAGTCCACATGCACACATAATGTTGGGTAAGGGCTATTAGTCTAGCCACCTGCTTAACTATTCTAAAATCATGATGGCTGAAGACCCAAAGGGCTGGTTGGGTCCACCCCTCACACACATCATGGTAAGTTAGCCCATCAGTATCAACACACCTTCATTGTAAGATGTCTGAAAGACTGGTAGCATGATGGCCTGATGACCCAATGGGGTCCGCAAGGCTTACGTCATGTCAGGACTATTACCACAAAATATAGTAGGCCCTAAAGAGGAAAAACCTATAGGACAAAGAGCTAGACTAAGTGCTAATAATGGGACAATGGCCCACAATCACCACAACAAAGGTCCCTTGCTCTTTACACACTTTCACAGATGGAATGAGTCCCATTATGATTTTGATCACCTAGAATAGATATGCTAGGTATAGGGTACGACGTGATCAAGATAGAGTTGATTTGAAAGAGCAACTCAATAAAGCTATAAGGCTTAAAAGAAGAAAGTTTCTCTCAAAGAAAAGCCCTAGAAAATAAGGCACAATGTAGAAATTAATGTGTAGATATGAAACTACTCATGTAATTTACTAAAACACAAGACTCAAATCTACTCTACTCATCTACAAAATTCAATTCACGATCGAGAAGACAAATCATAAACATGCATCAATATTTATCACACATACACAAATATCTATCTAGGGGAAAGAAACTAATAAAAATGCCTTCCTAGCTATATTACATTAATTAAATAATAGAGAAGAAATACAATGCTTGCTAAATCTTGAGCACAACCTGCAACTATATAGTCTATCCCTCTATCTCACTAACTAAATCTGGTCAACACTTAGCCAAATTTCAAGCCCTCCAAGCTCCTATTTCTTTTTGTTGTTCCTTGAGGAGTTAGGCCCTTATTAATCAGGAAATTCCTCAATGAGAATTGCGCAGTCCATCTAGGCCCATCCTCTAACTACATGCACCACCTATACACTTCAGAATAGTGTAGAACGCATAATACACTACCTTGGAATCTCCATCTCAACTTGGTAAATTAAATTCTCTGTGTGCAATAGTTATTTTGGTTGATTGATTTCTTAACTAGTTGATCAAAGATTGAGCTGAAGTTACACTTCCACACTTGGACCTTCCACTAGTTCTTCTAACAGTTAGAACTAGTTTAACTGACCATAACTCAATTTAACCGAAATAGATTGCTAGATATTAGCAATCAATCATACTGGACTGAACTCAAGCTTCCCCAACTCAAATTAAGTGACTTAACTAAGTGACAAGTGCCATGTCACCTCAGTTAACTACCTCCAAGATTTTTGCTGAAATAAAAATTTGAATTTTAATCTAGTATGACCAAGGAAAAGTCAAACTTAGATTTTCTTGCTGCGTTTTCAACACTCCCTCTCAACAAGAAAGGGATTATCAAATAACCCATTCCTACCTCCATGGAACTCGAATTTTCCTCTTGACAAAGCCTTTCTCAAAATAGCTACATCTTGTTCCTATGTAGGAATGTATTCCAACAACATAATCCACATCTGCACACAATCTCGTAGATGGTGATACTAGATATCAATATGCTTGGGTTGATCATGAAATACATGATTTTCAAAGAGTTTGATACACCTATGATTATCACAGTAAATCACAGTAGGATCCACCATCTTACCAAATAACCCAACAAGGATATTTCTCATCCATATCACCTCACATGATGCTTAACTGGCAGCCATGTACTCTGCTTCTGCTGAGCTGAGTGCCACAAATCTCTACTTCTTATTGTACCAAGAAACTACTGTAGAACCAACATTAAAAATTCCTCCTGATGTGCTCTTCTAGTCTGATGGAAGCCCCTCCCAATTTGCATCTGTGAATCCTTTAAGCTTCACTCCCTCTGTCCATTTATACCATAGTCCAAACTGGGTGGTGCCTCAGAGGTACCGCAACACATGCTTTGCTACCTTCCAATACAATTTGGTTGGCCTAACCATAACTTGACTATGTTGGTTGACTGCATAACACATGTTTGGTCATGTGTTCACCAAATACATTAGTGAACCCATAAGTTTCTGATAGATGATAGCCTCCACTACTTCACCTGAAGTAGCATCCTCTTTCCTCCAATTCCCTGTTAGAAGAGTCTCCAATGGTTTTCTACTCTCCATGTCAAACTTCTTTAGTATCTCATTGCATACTTTCCTTGAGAGAGGAATAGTTCCCCATCTCCTTGCCATACTTCTAAACTGAGAAAATAATGCATGAGTCTCATGTTCTTCATTTCAAATGCTCTTGCAAGGTCCTCGCAAGAAATCACCAACTTCCCATCACCGTTAAAATTAAGTCATCTACATATAACACACTAATCAATAATTTACCTTCAACTACAATATGATAAACGTTTTCATCTACTTCACTTTTGGTAAATCCCAACCCAGTGAGATAGCTATTGATCCTAGTGTACCAAACACGGGGTGCTTGCTTCAATCCATACAAAACTTTCTTGAGTATGAACACATGTGACTCTCTTTCAAAGTTATCAAAACATTATGGTTGCTTGATGTACACCTTCTCCTCAATAAATTCATTGAGGAAGTTTGTCTTCACATCCATTTGGTGGATCTTCCACCCCATTTGTGCAACCAGTGCTAGAATTGGTCTCATGGATAAGTACCTTTCTACTAGAGAAAAGGTCTCCTCATAGTAAATTTCCTTTAACTTAAGAGAACCCCTTGGCCTCAAATATGGCATTGTATTTCTCTATGCTCCCATCTGATGCATGCTTCACCTTGTAACGTCATCTCAAGCCCACTAGTGATTTATCTTCTAGTCTTGGGACCACTTCCCAAACAATGTTTCTGACATGGAATCATATTCCTCTACCATAGCATCAACCCATATAAGTTTCTCTACTCCTTCCTCAAATGAGGATGGATCTGTCTCTGCCAACATAGTCATCACAGCCATGTAGTCAGTGTATTGGTCTGGTTACTCCTCTGCCTATGCTATGAAGTGGGTGCTCCCACATTCTCTCTAGCATCATGAAATAATATGTTGGCTTCCCTGGTTCGTTTCCTTCCTTCTCTAGATGTCTTTGCATGAGAAGCTGTCTCCACTCTCTACTCCTCTGCTCGTGGATACTCCACAAATTCATGAAGTTCTTACTTTGGAGCTAAAATCTCTTGATGTAAATTCAACTAAAGCTCCTTCTCAAGCCAACATCTCATTTCCTCCTCCTCATCAAACTTCACATCCCTTCGAACAACTGTCATTTTGAGGGATGACAAGTACACATGATAGATGTGAGGTGTTTATGTGTACCCCACAAATATCCCCAATTCTGTTATCTCCTCTAGCTTTTTCCTTGATTATTTGGAGGCATCGCAGTACATTGATGGTCCAAAAAATCCTGAAGTGTGACACACCTGGTTTCTTCCTTGAAAAAGCTTCTTCTTGTGTACTCATGCCATGAATCTGATGAGGACTCCTGTTCTATAAATAGACCATTGTGTTGCATGCTTCAACCCACAAGTGCAGTGGTAGGCCTTGGTCATGCAACATTGCCCTCGATGATCCCACAATACTTCTTTTCTTCCTCTCGACCACCCCATTTTGTTGTAGATTGTGGGGTGTTGTTAACTCTCGTTGAATGCCTTCCTTGGCACATAAATTTTTAAACTCATTCGATAGGCACTCGCCTTTGTTATCACTCATGAGAGATTTCACTTTCTTGCCGGTTTATTTCCCAATAAGTGCTTTAAATTCAACAAACTTGGAGAATGTCTGGTCTTTCTTCTGCATGAAGAAGATCCAACACTTTCTTGAGAAATCATCTAAAAATATAACATAATACATGTGCTTGGCAGTGGAGGCTCTCAAGAAAGGTCCATAGACATCAGAGTGGATCCTTTCAAGGACTACATGCTCCTTGCTATCCTAATCATTGAAGGTGGATTTTGTGTACTTCCACAAGGTACACTCTTTGCATGTATCATGCTACTCTAGTTCTCCTTTGGGGAGGCCTGTGGTAATCTGCTACATGATATTCAAAGCGCCATGATGCAAATGCCAAGTCTTATATGCCATAGTTCACCAAAATCTCAGCTCTGTACCTTCTCCGCCATTGTGCTCAATGAAACACAATATTCCAAATCCAACTTGTAAAGGTACATCACACGAACTCTGATTTCCTTCACTTGTCCCATGGTGAAGTGTGTTAGGAATTCTTTCCCTTTTCTGAAGATCACATCGTAACCACAGTCTTTCGACACCATGACAAAAATAAGATTCTTCTTAAGACCTAGTACAAACATCACATCGTTGAGTGTGAGAGGGGAGGTTGACCAAGGCAAAGTCAAACTTAGATTTTCTTGCTGAATTTTCAACACTCCCTCTCAACAAGAAAGGGATTATTAGATACCCCGATCCTACCTCTATGGACCTCGAATTTATCTCTTGACAAAGCATTTTTCAAAATATCTACATCTTGTTCCTGTGTACGAATGTATTCCAACAACATAATCCACCTCTACACACAATCCCGTAGATGGTGATACCAGATATAGATATGCTTGGGGTGATCATAAAATCCAGGATTTTCAGAGAGTTCGATACAACTATGATTATCACATTAAATCACAACAGGACCTACCATCTTACCAAATAACCCAATAAGAATATTTCTCATCCATATCGCCTCACATGATGATTGATGAGCATCCATGTACTCTGCTTCTACTGAGTTGAGTGCCACAGATCTCTACTTCCTGCTGTACCAAGAAACTGTCGCGGACCCAACACTGAAAATTCCTCATGATGTGCACTTCCAATCTGATGGAAATCCCACCCAATTTTCATATGTGAATCCTTGAATCTTCACTCCCTCTATCCATTTATACCACAATCCAAACTAGGTGGTGCCTTAGAGGTACCACAACACATGCTTTATTTCCTTCCAATACAGTTTGGTTGGCCTAACCATAACTTGACTATGTTGGTTGATCGCATAACACATGTTTGGTCATGTGTTCACCAAATACATTAGTGAACCCATAAGTTTTTGATTGATGGTAGCCTCCACTACTTCACCAGAAGTAGCATCTTCTTTCCTCCAATTCCCTGCTAGAGGAGTCTCCCTGGGTTTTCTACTCTCCATGGCGATCTTCTTCAGTATCTCATTGGCATACTTTCCTTGAGAGATAAACAATGCCTCATCTCCTTTCCATACTTCTATACTGAGGAAATAATACATGAGTCCCATGTCCTTCATTTCAAATTATCTTGCAAGGTCCTCCTTGCAAGATCTCATCAACTTCCCATCACCGATTAAAATTAAGTCATCGACATATAACACACTAATCAATAATTTACCTTTAACCACAATATCATAAAGGTTTGTATCTGCTTCACTCTTGGTATTTCCTAAACCGGTGAGATAGCTATCGATCCCAGTGTACCAAACACGGGGTGCTTGCTTCAATCCATACAAACATTTCTTGAGTTTGCACACATGTGACTCTCTTTCAAAGGTCTCAAAACCTTCTGGTTTCTTGATTTAAACCTCCTCCTCAATAAATCCATTGAGGAATTTTGTATTCAAATCCACTTGGTGGACATTCAACCCCATCTGTGCAACTAGTGCTAGAATTGGTCAGATGGATGAGTACCTTGCTACTGGAGCAAAGGTCTCTTCATAGTCAATTCCCTCAACTTGAAAAACCCTTGGCCACAAATCTGGCCTTGTATTTCTCTATGCTTCTATCTACTGCATGCTTCACCTTGTAAATTCATCTTGAACCCACCATTGATTTATCTTCTAGTCTTGGGACCACTTCCCAAACATTGTTTCTGACAAAGGAATCATATTCCTCTACAATAGTATCAACCCATACAAGTTTCTCTACTACTTCCTCAAATGATGGCTTAGTCTATATAAGCATAGTCATCAGAGCCATGTAGCCAATGTATCAATCTAGTGACCTCCTCTGACTCTTTTGTGAAGTGGGTGCTCCGACATTATCTCTAGCATCATGAAATAATATTTCAGCTTCCCTGGTTCATTTCCTTCCTTCTCTGGATGTCTCTACTTGAGTGACTGTCTCCACTCTCTACTTCTCTGCTTGTGGTTGCTCCACAACTTCATGAAGTTCTTCCTTTGGAGCTAAAATCTCATGATCTAAATGCAATTGAAGCTCCCTCTCAATAGAACACCTCATTGTCTCCTCCTCATCAAACTTCGCATCCCTTTGAACAACTCTCATTTTGAGGGATGACAAGTACACATGAGACTTGTGAGGTGTTTCTATGTACCCCACAACTATCCCCAATTTTGATGTCTGCTCTAGCGTTTCCATCGATTCTTTGGAGACATGGTAGTAAATTGGTGCTCCAAAGATCCTAAAGTGTGGCACATCTAGTTTTTCCTTGAAAAAGCTTATTCTGGTGTACTCATGCCACGAATCCGATGAGGAATCTTGTTATGCAAATTGACCATTGTGCTGCATGCTTCAACCCACAAGTGTAGTGGTAGGCCTTGGTCATGCAACATTGCCCTTGCTGATCCCACAATACTTTTTTTCTTTCTCTCAACCACCCCATTCTGTTGTGGGTTGTGAGGTGATGTCAAATCTCATTGAATGCCTTCCTTGTCACATAAATTTTTAAACTCATTCGACATGCACTCACCTCTATTATCACTCCTGAGATCTTTCACTTTCTTACCAGTTTCTTTTTCAACAAGTGCTTTAAATTCAACAAACTTGGAGAATGTCTGGTCTTTCTTCTACATGAAGAAGATCCAACACTTTTGTGAGAAATCATATAAAAATATAATGTAAGACATGTGCTTAGAACTGGAGGATCTCAACAAACTTCCACAGACATTAGAGTCGATCTTTTCAAGGACTACATGCGCCTTGCTATCCTAATCATTGAAGGTGGATTTTGTGTACTTCCACAAGGTACACCCTTTGCATGTATCCTACTGCTCTAGTGCTTCTTTGGGGAGGCTTGTGGTAATATACTACATTATCTTCAAAGCTCCATGATGCAAATGGCGAAGTCTTATATGCCATAGTTCACCGTAATCTTGGCTCTGCACCTTCTCCACCTTTGTGCTTAATGCAACACAGTCTTCCACATCTAGCTTGTAAAGGTTCTTCACACAAACCCCTATCTGATTCACTTGTCCCATAGTGTAGTGTCTCAGGAATTATTTCCCTTTTCTTAAGATCACATCGTAACCACAATCTTCTGACACCGTGAAAAAAATAAGATTCTTCTTTAGACTTGGTACAAACATCACATCCTTGAGCCTGAGAGGGGAGTTTGACTCCCACTAAAATGTGATTTTACCATTACCGATCATGTTGTACCTTCCATCATCTCCCATCTCGATGTGAATATGGAGATCTTTGTCCTCCAATCCATTGAAAAATTATTTGTCCCCATCATGTGGAACGAGACACCACTACCTAGATACCATACACTCCCCACCACTGGGTTTTCCATGCATGCAATGAGGGTGAATCCCAACTCGAATTGTGAAGCCAAATATTCACTTGCTCCTCCTCCTGAGGGTTTCTTGCCTTCCTTCTTGTGTGGACACTTCGTTGCATAGTGCCCATGTTCATGATAGTGAAAGCACTTGATTTTGGACAAGTTTTTCTTCTTGACCCCTTGACCAGATTCTCCTTTGGATTGGGATTTATTCACTTTCCCTTTCTTTGAATTTACATCTAAGGAATTTTTTTCTTCATCCTCACACTTGGATGAAGTGTCATCTCTAGTATTTCTCCTTATCTCCTCCTGTACCAAATCAGAGCAAAGGTGTTCCCATTTTGGTAGATTCTCCCTCTTGGAAGCTGTTCGAGCTCTTGGGAAGGGCTAGAAGGGCTAGGCTTACCAAATCATCTTCTACAGCCGTAACACCAACACTCCCAAGTTCATCACTACATTGTGTGAACCTGCTCAGGTATTGTGGTACAGCGTCAATCTTATGTATCTTGATATTTCAAATCTAGTCCTTAGCATTTATATATTTAAAAATTGAATTCCTGTAATTCAACAATAAAAAATACCATCTTTGCAGACATTCAATTTAAACATGCTCAAATATTGATGGAAAAAGTTTACTTCCATGTTACATTTTTTTTTTTTATATTTTGATAAGTTTACTACCATATTAGACTTATTGATATATTTATATGAAAATCTACATTATATTTTGTATGACCTTATACAATATTTTAGTTTCATTTTCCTACACTTTTAATTTAGCTTAATTTTCAATATAAAAGAAGATCAAGAGTCATTTTTAAATATATATTATAATTCATTCACATTTTTTTAATAGTAATTCAATTTTGTATAGATATTGTTATCATTTTTTCATATTATAATTTTATTGTGTGGATTGTTTCTAGTTTTCTAACAAAAAATTCCTTTAATTTAGGTCAAAGTTTAATAGGGCATTTTGTCTTCATCATATGCTATTTTGGTGACATAGATCACATTAAAAAAAAAACTTTTTTTCTAATGTTAATCTTACAATATTATTTGAATCAACTTATCTTTTTATAGATGTTAATTATAGTTTTTTAGTTTTTCAATGAACAAGACAATTTAGAAGTGAATCATACTTTGAGATTTAACTTGTAATAAAAGGTATTAGGAGTATTGTATTAAAATTTATATTTGTTATTTCTCATATATTTATATTATTTTTTTATTCATTTATCATTTGCAATTAATTTTTCTATACTTGTGAAAATCCAATTAATAAAGGAAATTTTTAGTTTACATAAGTCATAATTATCTAGTTTTATTTCCAAAATTGATTTCATACTTATCTATATCTTTTGTGAAATATCAATTTAGAGCTTTTTGTCATTTATATTTTTCAATAATTTTGAATGTAAAAAATACTTTTATATGTTTTTAAATGATCAAGGGGAAAATCTAAATCCATAAATGCTTTTCTATTATGGTGCAGGTCAATTGTCCTTCCAAGGGTGCATTCTTGTGAGTGGAACTCCCAAAATGAGACAAGGCCCAACAAATATCAAAAGGCCAATTCTATCATATAGAACATTGAGTTGAGTATTGTTTATTTTATAGTAGTTTTTGGTTAAGGCAAATTCTATCATATAGAACATTGAGTTGAGTTTTGTTTATTTTATAGTAGTTTTTGGTTAAGCCTAAAGTATTATGATAATTCTAATATATTGGAAAAGAATATGTATATTGTTATTAGGTTGTTCCAAATTCCAACTATGTTATAATGCAAAAATATATATATTAAGGAAATTCTTTTATATGTGGATTTCATAGTTTAAGTGAAATACCTCCTTGGTAATGTGTAAACACGTGAGTTACTCGATAGAGTTACATGCCATACTATGGACCATGTTAAAAGCTTAGATGGGAATAAGTTATGAACATAAATGTTTTAATTCTATTAAAAAAATATATATTCAACCATAAAATTATGGGGAAAGTGTTTGCCTAGGGTAGCTCAAGTGGCGATGGTCGTAGAATGAAGCGTCACCGAACCAAAGATCTTGGGTTCGAACCTTGTGCTACACTACCCCCATAGCAGGGTGAATAATGGACATGTAAACTTGAAAATCGGAGAATGCTACCAAGCTTACAAAAAAAATATATGGGGAAAGTAATGTTGTAGTGAGTTTCATATTCCAAAACTATTGAAGACAATTACAAATATAGGTAGTTTCCTACCCAAACTCTTCTCCCTAGAGATAAAACATCTCATATGGGAAAAAGGAAGTCAAGAGGGGATAGACATTACCTGAGGCAACTTTGAGGAGTGAGAATGTAAAACTGAACCTCTGACAGGTTGTTGTAGAGGGAGGCAAGACACTGTTATATATAAAGTTCTTGAGTTGGTGGGCGAGTGGAACTTTATATGAAACCATAGATTGAAGTTGGTTGGGATTAGGTGGTCCTGGGTGAACCTGTGAAGGTTACTGATTTGAAATTGTTTTGGATATGAAGTTGGCTCGAGGGAAGTTTCAGTGGAGGTATTGATACTCACAATTGGGAGGAACATTCTAATGCCTGCAGTTTTCTAGTTGGATTATCTAATTGAAAAGAACAAAAACATATAAGTGGAAAGTATTGTTCTAAAATTTTATTTACTTTCTTCTTAATTTCTAAATGGTTTATGTATGACTGTGCAATGGAAAATTTTAGAAATAATGTTATGTAAGTTACATTATTTAAGGTTTGTAAGGAAACAAGGAACTTTATATTATGTTATAGTTTGAGTAAATTGTACTAGTGAAAAAGAGTTAGTTCCAAAACCATAATTGACTTGGGCCAGTTAGTGTAGAATATATCTTGTTTCCTTAGAAATGAAAATTGTGTATAGGTTAGTTCTAGGCCAAAGTCGACTTGGACCAGCTACCCTGGAATAGCCCCTGTTAACCCTATTTAAATAAACACAAAGATTGGGCATGAATATAATCTCTGTAAAATTGATAAGAAAGTATCGTGAACTACTTGCAATTAATAATTACAACCAATTAAGAACAATAAGATTGATTATGGCCAATGAAAGCTCTTATAAATCACCATACAATAGTCGATCATGTGAGATAGAAACATATATCATAAGGTACATCGAATCATTGAAATATGAGAATTAATATGGACTTGTTACGAAAAGTTTGTATAAGACCACATGTATAATTACTATAACCCAAATGTAATTACTACTTCCACAATCTTAAAAAAAAAAGACTTGAAAGAAAGATACAGATGAAGAGCAATATTAACTTTTGATGGAGTACGATTTAGCACCTTCTGAAGAAATAAAAGATACAATTTAATTAATTGGTAATGGAAAAATTAAACAGTCCACAAACCCTCATTATAAGTTGTCAACTAGGGTTTACGGGCCCAATCCCAATCCCTTAACAATAGATATACAAATTTCAAAAAAATAGTATTTCCAATTACAACGGAAAGTCATATTATATCATTTTTACAACAAAATAGTTATAAGTCAAACTTGACAAGAACTAGAGTTCCTTTACAAACCCTATGTATATACCTGGCTGCAATATTTAGAAGTCATAGGGGCCCTAAAAACTATAGTAACTAACCATCTAAGTAAACAACAGAAAATTCAAGCACCTGGATAAGGGATTGGTTGTTATAGAACCATCCTTCAAAAATAAGATTTGAGGATGAAGCTATAATCTCTGCATATTCCAAACACTGGAGTAATGCATGCTAGGAGGATGCAAACCTGATATTGACAATAGAGTCAGACTTAGAGAGAATTATATATCTACAATAAGTGAAAAAGGTTGTAGAATTACCTATGAGGGATGATGAATGGCCCTCATTCCTTCAGAAACCTGTGCATAAAAAGCTTGGTTTGACATTAAAATAAGAAAAGAAGGAAGGTATGAATATTGTTAGTATTCGTCACGAGAAAGATTCATAAAGAGCTAAACTTACGACTAGTTATGACATGGTGCTAGACTTGTGTTGAGGTTTAGAGTCAGTTACCCTCCATACAAAAGAATACTCTGAACAAAGAATGTGGTAAGGGTTTTGATCTAGAATAGTAAAAGAACCCATAAGTCATGCAGTAGTGCTAGAGATAAAATAGTACTGTAATGGTAGAAATCGCACCTGGCAGTGTAAAGATCGAGAACTGGTTGGAAGGGCATACTCATAGTTGCAAAGTGATTTTCCTCGCAAAAGATGGTTTCAAATGAGCTAGGGTTGTGTGGAAGGGAGGGAGGTAGTTACTTTCGTAACTCCTCCTCTCGCCAATACTGTTAGACCTAAACCCTATATCCTATGTCGTTGGATCAACCAAATCATAGTCCAAGCACCATAGTACCTTTGTCACATCCATAATTCAATATCTAGACATCGAGAATGTTCCAACAAACTCACATGTGAACTATAACATAATCCATCAGTAATCGAAGTCCCAAACTATACCATGAGAGAGGCATTATATTAGTATTATAAATAATTGCGCGATTCCAAAAGAAAATAAATCTACCACTGATGCATAGACTTTGATTCTAACAATATAGATGAAGACTAGTAAGGATCATACATTCAACAATGAAACATAGATAAACCCCAAGAGTATCTTGTACCCTATGAAATGATGAATCTATAAATGTAACTAACTTGGATCCAGTGCCAAAAAAAAAATTAATATATGTATCTGTATCTGTA
>APFE030786322.1:16511-32690 GCA_000404065.3 Pinus taeda | reverse complement strand
CCCCATAGAATCCCTCTATTGTTATTTTTGTGCCTTCATATTATTATTGTTAGGTCGGCTGGGTTATATTGTGACTCCTTAGACTCCTATATATAGAAAGGAGGTTTTTTCATTTGAATCGTCAAAGAATCATTCATTTGTGTAATGTAAAGGAGGTTGCCCCCTCGAAGAGGCTGAATTCTAAGGCGTTGATCTATCTTTTCTATCTTTTTTTGAGCTGGTTTCATAACAGCACATGTGGAGAATGACAATGATGGACAAGGAATTGAGTGGTCATGTACTAGCACATGATATTTCTAGTTCCTCTATTTTTCTACTACTTATGGAGAGCTTATGTCATAGCTCATGGAGGCCTTGTGTTCTATGGATATACCATGTCCTCCAACACAAGGCACGTATTGATGAGAGAACCATTGTGTGAAAATGTAAGAGCAATGTAATGTCATTGTGTCATCTTTTGGGTGTATTTATCATGGATTGACCCATGGTGTCTAGCCTATATTATCATTTAATATGTGTGGGTGAATGGAGTTGAAGTCATGTATTATGATGTAGCCCAACTTGATTGGGTGCATGATGTAAAATTGGGTCCATAGAGTCATGCTTGGTGATAGGTGACATAGGATTTATATGTCTGTCCTATGTACTTGTCACAACGATGTATATGCTCCATGAAGCATATATGTATCATATATCATGTCCAAATTCAATTAGAGTCATGGTCCATGAGGTGCAGTCTCTTGCACTTGACAAGGAGCCTTATTGCAACTCGCATATATGTTGCTTCAATAGGCAGAGTGTTCACTGTAGCTCCATTACATGCTTAGGGAGATGATGTTCAGTTCAGAGATGGCATGGCATTGGTAGAGAAATGTTTGACAGTCGGTTTCCTCATCTTCATGCTTATCTTCCAAGAGACTCTCCTATGGGTTGCATCAATATATTGTTGTGTATGACAGGGGGATTCCTGCTCTCATTTGACATTATTGACATTTTTATTCAATGTTGGTATGGCCCTTTGCCATTGATGTCAAAGGGGGATAGACTTTGGATTGTTGATTCAAATTCACATGTTGTATTGAGGTGTGACATCAATGCTAAAGTGGGAGTTTATTGGCGTTGTAGTGTTGGCACTGATGTCAACAAGCTCTTGATGTTGCTGGTCATATGCATGTGCGATGAGTGCTTGGTATTGGATGATTGGTGATGGTCTTGTTAGTTGGCATTGATGTCAACATACCTATTACTAGACCTAGTGGAGATGATGTTTTGGATGTTGATGAGATTGATTCCATATATGTTGACTTGGTTGGAGATGTTGCTATTGTAGGAGGATTGGATTGCCGATATGGGCATTGATGTTATGTTGTAGATTGGAGATGCTAATATTTCCATAGGTTGGAGTGATGCTCTTGGTGTTGCATATGTCTCTACATGCCTCAAAGACATTGGATTATTACTACATGCAATGAGATGAGGTTGCTTGTGTTGGATGTGCTTACACCAGTGATAGAAGCATTTGTATGACTTGATGATACTACTGTAGGTGTCAAGTTTTCTAATATAGGTGATGGAGATGTTATTGCGGGTGTTAGAGATGTTGAGGTTGTTACTTGAGGAACTGGAGGTATTGGTCTTGGTGTTGAGATTGGCAGAATAGGTCGTGTATATTCTTGACTTCGTCTTCACCTATTTCATCAATTACAGAGGCTAGGAGGACTGTTCAGGTGTTAGAGAAGATGATGGAACATGAGGTAGAGGTTTAGAGCTGAGAGGATGATGTTTTTACTTAATTTTATCCCCAGTCGCATGAATAAAGGCCTATGGGAGTAGTTGGAGGCTCTGGTCACATGCAAGGAAGGCCCAAGGGAGCGGTTAAAGCTACAGTTGCTTGTAGAACAATGTTATGGGAGTGACCAGTGAAAAAAATGAGAAAATCTCCGCATTCATTGCGTTGTTGAGCTAATTTTTGGCTTGTGGTGAGTTTTCTAATCATAACTTTTCAGTTCATGATCAGAAAAGTTTGTGGGACCTCCAAAAGTTTATCAAAGTTGTAAAGATAAAAAAGGATACTAGAGTTAGTGGTTGACTGATTCAATGAGCTTAATCCAAATCAAATGTAGCATATGAACAAGATTGTTGAGTTGAGTAGTTATATGTAATTATTGAGTTGAGCACTTGAGTTCATCCATTTATTGGAGAAATCTCATCATTAGTATGGTTGGTTGTTGAGTGTGTGTTGAGTGAGAGAAATCTGGGTAAAGAGATTTTAAATTGTGTGAGCCTTAGTATGCAGATTATCTGTATTAGTTTGTTGTGGTAGCAACAATGAGCTGAAGCTTGTTTCAACCTTATGATTATGGAGTGTGTGAGATGTTCAGGTGTTGATTTGAGTAGAGTTTGAGGAGATTGTTTTCCAGCTGGTGTAGAGTTTTTGTGTGGAGTTTTTGATGGAATCTAGTGTTGAAAATTAGGTATTGATTGACATTTTATGTGATGTTGTATTAGGGATCATTTTGAGCAAGTTTTAGGAGCCTAGTATAAAAATATTTGAAACGAGGCTGGCATGGATGAAGTGAAGGCATGGAGGATTTGAGTAGACATTGACTTGGTGGATTCAGTAGAAGGAACAATTTTCTCCATCCAATAGGAGTTGGATAGTTCAATGGTAGTTGGGCAAGGATCGTTGATCATGGTGGCCTTCAAAGAATCGTAGTCCATAGATCCGAGAGAGACACAAGTTCCTATCTGAAAGGACCAAAATATTGTGAAAGAAGTCAAGTCTTCCATCTCATTGGAGTGAGCTGATCCATGTATAATTTTTTCATCAATTAATAAAATAATTGAGTAGCGCAACAGTAGCAAGGTTGGTTTTTTACCGGGATGAGTTTTCCACCAGAAACACTTGTGTCTTTTGCGTTAATTATTTTTATGGTTTCATGTTTGCACTTGGTGCTCTGATCTATGGTTTTAAGTTTCAATTTTTGCATGGTATAAAATATTAAGTAATTGCAGAAAAAGTTTAAAAGTGCCACACAATTGATTCAACTCCCCTCTCTCAGTATTGATTTAGTTTCCAACATTCTTTTTGTTGCTCCCTCTATTGACGTCTCTGCTACATGATTGACATATTAAATACATTAGCCTCATACATAAAATACATATGTATTTTATTAAATGAAAATGTATTTATAAATATGGAAACATAACTTTCAATTTAAAAAAAAAAAAAATCATCGGTGTGCCCAACACAGTCATGCACTGATTCTGATGCACTCTCAAACACAACCTCAATGACATCAGTGTGCACATACATATGATGAACTATTTTTGGTTCAAAAATTCAAATTTTCATCACAGTGTGTCACATTGATGCACTGGTGTGCACATATAACCTTTTCACATAGGTACAAAACATTCATGTTATCGAACACTGATTTATAGATATATTTATAAATATTATTTTTTTGGTGCATTTGGTAAATATAAATGCACTGGGTGTAATGGATATACGTACAAGTTTTATATTTCTTGAAGTGTTTTATTTTATGTATTCATCGAACTATGGTGAACCCTATAAATTTACAGGGTGCACCACTATCGGTGTGAGTTGAACATATCGAGTACACCGCGTAGGGAAATTTTGTTCAAAAATAATGGAAATTTTAAGATAATTTTCAATTTTAATCTACAAAAAAATTAAATTAGAGGGAAAAATAGACATTACTTGGATATTTGGTCATCGGGGAGGCATTGTTGACACGTAATGGGAAAAATATTTTTTTCTACAGTTTGAAAAAATTGGAAAGTCAGGTAGTGAGCACAGTATAGAAGGATGATGATCAAGAGAAGCACATATATTAGGGTGCTTGCATGAGGCAAGAGTGGCATCAATGCTTCAGATCTCTCTAGCACTGTAGATGGTAAAAATAAAATTTACGGTCAAGACATTTTTTTTATTTAGCCCTCCAAAAGTGCAGAATATATCCAAGAGAACCACATTTTCTTAAAATTAAAAATCTATAGCAGTGCAAGACACCCCATGGAATTTTAATACTAGCGTTGCGTTGGTTATTTTTTCGACTATAACATCACTCCTTTTTAAAAAATTAAAAACCTCTTAGCGTGCTCTTTATAAGACACCCTAGAGAATTTTAGTACATTTACCACCTTAGTGCATCGTTGGAAAATAATACCATTTCTTTTTAAACTTAAAAACTATAGCGGTTCTCTTTTGTATGCACTGGGGAATTTTACTACATGAAGCGAACTGGTGCTGCAGGTGTATAAGGTAACGATAATTTTTAAAAGTAACATTTTTCCAGTGCTATCAATTATTCAAGCACAAATGCGTTGTGTTATTTAGCTTACCATGTTTTTTTATTTTATAATTTTTTTTTTCCATGGGGTACCATGTTTTATGCAGCACTGGTGCTTGAATGGATCGTAAAGCATTGGTGCATTTGTATATTGTAGAAGCATCATCCAAAGAACATCTACTAAAACATATTCCCGCCCACCTCCGCTACAAATAGAATTTTGGGCTATTTTTATAGGGGCTTCTGCAAAAACCTCCACTAGAAGGTATTTTCCTTGTACTGTTACAATGTTTTATAATTTATTTATGTTGCTCCAACTCAATGGCTAATTACTCTATTCTACTACAATTTTCACTAGCATTTATTTTGATTTTCTATTAACAGCTTTCTACAACTCGTTGCATCATTGGATTTATCTTCTAACGTTATGTTGAATGATAAAAGCAAAGGTTTATTATGTTCTATAGATTCATGATTCAACTTGTTGAATATATCACTTGCATTACAGTGTCTTGTCAACTTAATAATATCTCATTGTGGTGAAGTAAAATTATAAGTGCGGACACAAACAAATTCCTTTAGCCCGATAATGGTTCTAGCCACAGTAGATACATTCTATGGAAGATTTCCTTACGTTAAAACCAATTAAGAGGGCCTACCTCTTAGTCCGCTTATCCTGTTTGATGATGTCCTTGCTTGCTCGCTCCAGCTATTCCTCACTTCCGATTCAGATTTATAAAGCAACGCAACAAATTACAGAGGTAACCATAAACACGGATATGCAATAGAAATAATACTTCATTTCATTAATGTAAAAGACTGAAATATGCTTACAAACAGAAATGGAAATAAACTAGCTAGGGCGATGGTAGCTTATCTTTGAGAAGAGATGTGGCGGCTACATGCCTCTGAAGTGTGTTACAATGAGGCTTGAAGGCCTATTTATTGTTGAGGAAAAATGGAAAACCCTAAACATCCAAAAACCTAACCCTAGAAGATGAAGCGCCAAACTGTGGGCCCCGTTTGGGTAAATTGGTACATCAACTTCCCGGGGTCATAAATTTGGCATCCAATCTCCATTCGACGCGAAAAATATCTTGTTAGAAAGATCTATCCGAGAACTACAACTTTGGGAAGAGAAACATCAGTCCATGTCCCCATTTTTCTCTTTGATTTCCCCAAAAATGTCGTTTAGGGCCGTAAAACGGCTCTGGAAGTTCAGGACCCAAAAAACTGCTAAAAATAGTAAATTGTGCTACAAATAAGGAAACTGAAAAATTGAAAGAGACAGCTGTGGGTGTCCAAGTGGGATAGGTGGGTGGCCACCAACATCCACCTAGATCATTCCTCCCCCCTTAGGAAGCAATGGTCCCCATTGCGTTGAGTTCCTCCATCTGCTGAACTTGGTCCCTAGTGAGTTGTTCTGCAATCTCTGATGTGTCCAGTAATGGTGGGAAGCACGGTTGAGGGCGTTCCACATTGAAAACTTGGTGCAAGCAAAGGAATGTAGGAATGTCGTGCTACAAAGCGTTGTTTCCCAAAACCTTGTTAATGTTGTAAGGACCATGTTGGAGTGGTTTGAGCTTCTAATGGGCTCTTGTAAGACGTTCTTTCTACAGATGTAACCAAACTTTGTTGCCCACCTGAAACTTGTTTGGTACCCCTGTGGGTGAGGAGAATTTGTTCATGTGTTTTGTCATGACCGTATCCCTCTGCTGTTGCTACTGTTTGGAGGAACCGTTTGCGGGGGTCATGGATGTGGCGACAATCTTCCCCTTACTTTGGGAGCAAACCAGATAGAAAATTAATTTCCTAGTCTAGGAGATGAGCTTGCTGCATTTCTTAACAATGATCAACGAGGTGGCAGTAGGTGGGACTACCTCTGGTATCCTATATAATGAATTACCTAAAGAAATAATAACAACGTGAGGCCTTGACTCATACACAACATGTCGCCTCCACAAGTATGGCTGGCCTAATAATAAATCACAAACATCTAGAGGTGCAACATCACACAATATCTTGTTTGTGAAGGATTTGATGCTGTAGGGTAGGCGACACTACTGGTGGACTTAGAGATCTCATCCTTGGTGAAGCCACCCAATACTGTATGTCTACGGGTGTGGTGTAGTTGGTAGGCCCAACCGCTTGATGACCTCAGTTGAAAAGACGCTACGCCTCCTTTGGATCTTGGCAGTGGCAACAATGGCATTGGGCTCTGCATCAATGATCTAATTCCCTTTTTGATTCCTCTTGTTGGGTTCTGAATCAGGGTTGGAACATGCATTTGATTTTGAATCCTTCAACTCGGCCACCAACGACTGCTTGGTCCGACACTCACTTGTGTTGTGAGTGCGGCTCTTATGGAACTAACACCACTTTCCTGTGTCCTTCTTCGACATCGTGGCATTGTTATTTTCTTGTGGCTTCGATGGGTTGTCTTGGGTTGCCTCGCCTTGGATTTTTCCTTGGTTTTGTGATTTGGGGAAGCCTTTCCCTTACTTCAGATTCGCAGATCCAAAGTCTCACTTTTTTTGTTTGAACTTCTGCTCGATTTTGACAGTGTATCGGTACGCCGTGCCAAGCAAGGATATGTTCAGGAACTCCATCTCTTCCTGGATGTACTTGTGTAGGTAGCCACGATAATTGAGTACCAAATGCAGCTTAGAGTCCTTGATACCCAACTGTGTGCGAAGGGTATGAAAAATGTTTTTGAACTCTGGCACATCTTGGTCCCTTCCCTGCCGCAGCATGGTCCACTTTATGTACTTGTCCTCATAGCTTTTGACAGGGTAGTATTGCTCCTTGATTGCATCCCAAAATGAATTTCAAGTGGGTGTGGATGAAAATAGTGAGCCCGTACTTTCATCCTTCTGCTCACAGTAGGTTTCCCACCATTCCTTGACGTGGGGGGCTGCTTTGAGAAGATAGAAAATAATGTTTTCTCGACTGGAAAATTCATGAATA
Organism: Pinus taeda; assembly: GCA_000404065.3. Classification (NCBI taxonomy): domain Eukaryota; kingdom Viridiplantae; phylum Streptophyta; class Pinopsida; order Pinales; family Pinaceae; genus Pinus; species Pinus taeda. Next base: position 25,404 of record APFE030786322.1, on the reverse strand, counting down.
GAAAAATACCATTCTAGCAGATTTAACCATTTATCCACAACATCTACATCTATCTGATTCTTGAATATGGGGATTTCAAAATTAACTTGTACCTTAAAAAGTGTGGCGTTTCCAGAGTAGCTCTTGGAAGCCGATGTGTCACCTCTGGGTAGCCGTTGAAGGATCTAGGAAAAGTTTTCCATCATCACGTTCCTATGTCGAACGAGGGCTTCTTCGAGCAATATTTTGATAAGATCTCCTGCCCTCTCATATTTTTTTTCATCCATCATGGGAGGCTGTCGGGATTTGCGAGTATGGTGTTGGAAAGGTTCGACCAGTTCAATCCCTAACTCCTTATATCCCGACCTCATTGGGAACATGCAAAGAAAAATAGAGAGAAAGAAGTCCACTCTGATATCACTAATCCGTATTTATACAGGAACACAAAAAATTACAGAGGTAACCATAAACACAGATATGCAACGGAAATAATACTTTATTTCATTAATGTAAAACACTGAAATATGCTTACAAACAGAAATGGAAATAAACTAGCTAGGGTGATGGTAGCTTATCTTTGAGAAGAGATGTGGTGGATACATGCCTCTGAACTGTGTTACAATGAGGCTTGAAGGCCTATTTATTGTTGAGGAATAATGAAAAACCCTAAACATCCAAAAACATAATCCTAGAAGATGAAACACCAAATTGTGGGCCTTGTTTGGGTAAATTGGTACATCAACTTCCTAGGGTCGTAACTTTGGCATACGATCTCTGTTTGACGCGCACAATATCTCGTTAGAAAGATCTATCCGAGAACTACAACTTTGGTAAGAGAAACATCGTTCAATAGCTTCATGTTTCTTGTAAATTCCCCAAAAAACGTCATTCATGGCCTCAAAACGGCTCTCGAAGTTCGGGACCTAAAAAACTGCTAAAAATAGTAAATTGTGCTACAAATCAGGAAACTGAAAAACTGAAAGAGACAGTTGGGGTCCAAGTGGGATAGTTGGGTGGCCACAAACATCCACCTGGATCATTCCTCCCCCCCTTAGGAAGCAGTGGTCCCCATTGCGTTGAGTTCCTCCATCTGCTGAACTTGGTCCCTGGTGAGTTGTTCTACAATCTCTGATGTGTCCAGTAATGGTGGGAAGCATGGTTTAGGGCATTCCACATTGAACACTCAGTGCAAGCGAAGGAATGGAGGAATGTTGTGCTCCAAAGCATTATTTCCCACAACCTTGTTAATGTTGTAAGGATCATGCCGGAGTGGTCTGAGCTTTTGATGGGCTCTTGTAAGGCGTTCTTTTTGCAGATGTAACCAAACTTTATCACCCACCTGAAACTTGTGTGGTACCCCTGTGGGTGAGGAGAAGTTGTTCCCGTGTTCTGCCATGAACGTATCCCTCTGCTGCTGCTGCTGTGTGGATGAATCCTTCGCGGGGGTCATGGATGTGGCAACAATCTTCCCCTTACTTTGGGAGAAAACTAGACAAAAAATTAATTTCCTAGTTTGGGAGATGAGCCTGCTACATTTCTTAGCAGTGATCAAAGAGGTGGTGGTAGGTGGGACTACCTCTCGTATCCTGTATAATGAATTACCTAAAGAAATAATAACAGAGCGAGGCCTTGAATCATACACAACATGTCGCCTCCACAAGTATGGCTGGCGTAATAATACATCACAAACATCCAGATGTGGAACATCACGTAATACCTCGTCTATGAAGGGTTTGATGCTATAGGGTAAGCGACACTACTCGCGTACTTAGAGGTCTTGTCCTTGGTGAAGCCACCTGATAATGTACGGCTACAAGTGTGGTGTAGTCGGTAGGACAAACCGCTTCACAACCTCTACTCAAATGAGGTTCTTTTGGCTCTCACTGTCAACAATGAATTGCAGCTGTGAACCCTTCACCCACATCTGTGAGTGGAAAAGGCGATCCCCCTCCTTTGGATCTTGGTGGTAGCAACAATGGCACTGGACTCCGCATCAATGATCTACTTCCCTTTGCTATTCCCCTTGTTAGGTTCTGACTTAGGGTCGGAACATGCATTTGATTTTGAAGCCTTCAACTCGGCCACCAGCGATTGCTTGGTCTGACACTCACTTGTGTTGTGAGTGGGGCTCTTATGGAACTCACACCACTTTCCTGTGTCCTTCTTCGACTTCATGGTGTTTTTCTTTTCTTGTGGCTTCGACGGGTTGTCTTGGGTTGCTCCATCTTGGCTTTGTCCTTGGTTCTGCGATTTGGGGAAGCCTTTCCCTTGCTTCGGATCCGCAGATCCAAAGTCTCACTTCTTTTGTTTGAACTTCTACTTAATTTTGAGAGCGTATCGATATGCTGTGTCGAGTGAGGAGATGTTCAGGAATTCTATCTCTTCCTGGATGTACCTGTGTAGGCATCCGCGGTACTTGAGTACCAAATGTAGCTCCGAGTCCTTGATACCCAACTATGTGCGAAGGGTATGAAAAATGTTTCTGAACTCTGGAACATCTTGGTCCATTCCTGCTGCAGCATGGTCAATTTTTTTTACTTGTACTCATAGCTTTTGATAGGGTAGTACTATTCCTTGATGGTATCCCGAAATTAATTCCAAGTGGGTGTGGATGAAAATAGTGAGGCCATACTTTCATCTTTTTTATTGCAGTAGGTTTCCCACTGTCCTTAACATGGGGGGCTACTTTGAGAAGACTGAAAATAATATTTTCCCGATTGGAAAAATCATAAATAGAAAAGTAACCTTCTAGTAGATTTAACCATCTATCTACGACATCTGCATCTATTTAACCCTCGAATATGGGGATTTCACAATTAACTTGTACCTTAAAAGGTGTGGCATTTCAAGAGTAGTTGTTGGAAGCCGATGCATCGCCTCTAGGTAGCCACTGAAGGATCTAGGCAAAGTTTTCCATCATTGCACTCCTTTGTTGCTCCAGGGCTTCTTAGAGAAAGATTTTGATAGGATATCCTACTGCCTCATCTTTCTTTTCATTTGCCATGGGAGGATTTTGAGATTTGTGAGGCTGGTCTTGCAAAGGTTCGACCAGTTCAATGCCTAACTCCTTATATCTTGACCTCGTTGGGGACATGTAAAGAAAAACAGAGAAAAAGCAGACCACTTTGATACCACTGATCCGAATTTATACAGGAATGCAACAAATTATAGAGGTATCCATGAACACATATATGCATTGGAAATAATACTTCATTTCATTAATGTAAAATACTGAAAAATGCTTACAAACAGAAATGGAAATAAACTAGCCAGGGCGATGATAGCTTATCTTTGAGAAGGGATGTGGTGACTACATGCCTCTGAACTATGTTACAATGAGGCTCAAAGGCCTATTTATCATTGAGGAATAATGGAAAACCCTAAACATCCAAAAACCTAACCCTAGAAGATGAAATGCCAAACTATGGGATTTGTTTGTGTAAATTGGTACATCAACTTCCCGGGTCATAACTTTGGCATACGATCTCCATTTGATGTGCAAAATATCTCATTAGAAATATCTATTCGAGAAATACAACTTTGGGAAGAGAAACATTGACAAATGGCCCCATGTTGCTCCCAAATTTCCCAAAAATCATCGTTTAGGGCCTCAAAATGGCTTCAGAAATTCAGGATCTGAAAAATTGCTAAAAATAATAAATTGTGCTATAAATAAGGAAATTGAAAAACTAAAAGAGACAGTTGTGGGGGTCCAAGTGGGAAAAGTGGGTGGCCACCAACATCCACCTCGATCATTCTTCCTCCCTTAGGAAGAAATGGTCCCCATTGCTTTGAGTTCCTCCATCTTCTGAACTTGGTCCCTCGTGAGTTGTTTTGCAATCTCCAATTTGTCCAGTAATGGTCGAAAGCATGGTCAAGGGTGTTCCACATTGAACACTTGGTGCAAGCAAAGGAGGAATGTTGTGCTCCAAAGCATTGTTTCCCACAACCTTGTTAATGCTGTAAGGACCATTTCAGAGTGGTCTGAACTTCTGATGGGCTCTTGTAAGGCGTTCTTTCTATAGATGTAACCAAACTTTGTCACCCACCTGAAACTTTTGTGGTACCCATGTGGGTGAGGAGAATTTGTTCCTATGTTTTGTCATGACCGTAGCCCTCTGTTGTTGTTTCTGCGTGGAGGAACCCTTCACGGGGGTCATGGATGTGGCGATGATATTCCCCTTACTTTGGAAGTGAACTGGATGTAAATGAATTTTCTAGTTTGGGAGATGAGCTTGCTGCATTTCCTAGCAGTGATCAAAGAGGTGGCACTAGGTTGGACTACCTTCGGTATCTTGTATAATGAATTACCCAAAGAAATAATAACAGTGCGAGGCCTTGACTCATACACATCATGTCACCTTCACAAGTATGGTTGGCCTAATAATAAACCACAAACATCCAGAGCTACAACATCACACAATTCCTCGTTTGTGAAGGGTTTGATGCTGTAGGGCAGTCAGCACTGTTAGCGGACTTGGAGATCTCATCCTTGGTGAAGCCACCTGAGACTGTACGACTGTAGGTGTGGTGTAGTCGGTAGGCCAAACCGCTTCATGACCTCTACTAAAATGAGGTTCTTTTGGCTCCCACTGTCAATAATGAATTGTAGCAGCGAACCCTTCACCCACATATGTGAGTGGAAAAGACACTCCCCCTCCTTTGGATCTTGGCAGTGGAAACAGTGGCGCTAGGCTCCGCATCAATGATCTGCTTCCCTTTTCCATTCCCATTATTGGGTTCTAACTCAGGGTCGGAACATGAATCTAATTCTGAAGCCTTCAAATCAACCACCAACGACTGCTTGGTCTGACACTCACTTGTGTTGTGAGTGGGGCTCTTATGGAACTCACACCACTTTTCTATGTCCTTCGACTTCGTGGCATTGTTCTTTTCTTGTGGCTTTGATGGGTTGTCTTGGGTTGCCCCGTCTTGGTTTTGTCCTTGGTTTTTCGATTTGGGGAAGCCTTTCCCTTGCTTTGGTTTTGTAGATCCAAAGTCTCGCTTCTTTTGTTTGAACTTTTGCTTGATTTTGACAGCATATTGGTACGCTGTGCCGAGCGAGGAGATGTTCAGGAACTCCATCCCTTATTGGATGTAACTATGTAGGCAGTAGTGTTACTTGAGTACCAAATGTATCTCAGAGTCCTTGATACCCAACTATGTCCGAAGGCTATGGAGAATGTTTGTAAACTCTGGCACATCTTGGTCCCTTCACTTGCCGCAGTGTGGTTTACTCTATGTACTTGTCCTCATAGCTTTTGATAGGGTAGCACTGCTCCTTTATGGCATCCCAAAATGAATTCCAGTTAGGTTTGGATGAAAATAGTGAGCCCGTAATTTCATTCTTCTGCTCGCAGTAGGTTTCCCACTACTCCTTGACATGGGGGGCTACTTTGAGAAGAGCGAAAATAATCTTTTCTCGAATGGAAAAATCATGAACAGAGAAATACCCTTCTAGCAGATTTAAGCATTTATCTATGACATCTACATCTATCTAACCCTCGAATATGGGGATTTCAAAATTAACTTGTACCTTAAAAGGTGTGGCATTTCTAGAGTAGCTGTTGGAAGTCAATGTGTTGCCTCTCGGTAGCTATTGAAGGATATGGGAAAATTTTTCCATCATCACGTTCCTTTGTTGCTCGAGGGATTCTTCAACCAAGATTTTGATAGGATCTCCTACCCCCTCATCTTTCTTTTCATCTGCCATGGGAGGCTATCGGGATTTGTAAGGTTGATCTTGCAAAGGTTCGACTAGTATAATCCCTAACTCCTTATATCCCGACCTCGTTGGGGACATTAAAAGAAAAGCAAAGAAAAAGCAGGCCGCTTTGAAACCATTGATCCAGATTTATACAGGAATGAAAAAATTTAAAAAGGTAACCATAAACATAGATATGCAATGGAAATAATACTTCATTTCATTAATGTAAAATACTAAAATATGCTTACAAACAGAAATGGAAATAAACTAGCTAGGGCGATGGTAGCTTATCTCTGAGAAGAGATGTGGTAGCTACATGCCTCTGAATTATGTTACAATGAGGTTCAAAGGCCTATTTATTGTTGAGGAACAATGGAAAACCTAAACATCCAAAAACCTAACCCTAGAAAATGAAACGCCAAGCTGTGGGCCCCGTTTGGGTAAATTGGTACATCAACTTCTCGGGGTTGTAACTTTGGCATACGATGTCCGTTTGACGTGCACAATATCTCGTTAGAAAGATCTATCTGAGAAATACAATTTTGGGAGGAGGAACAATAGTACTCAGACCCATGTTGCTTTCATATTTCCAAAAAAACGCCATTTAGGGCCTAGCTTCGGAAGTTCAGGACCCAAAAAACTGCTAAAAATAGTGAATTGTGCTACAAATAAGGAAACTAAAAAATTGGAAGAGACAGTTGTGGGGGTCCAAGTGGGATAGGTGGGTGGCCACCAACATCCACCTAGATCATTCCTCCCCCCTTAGGAAGCAATGGTCCCCATTGCGTTGATTTCCTCAATTTGCTGAACTTTGTCCCTAGTGAGTTGTTTTGCAATCTCTAATGTGTCTAGTAATGGTGGGAAGCATGGTCGAGGGCGCTCCACATTGAACACTCGGTGTAAGAAAAGGAATGGAGGAATGATGTGCTCCAAAGAATTGTTTACCATAACCTTTTTAATGTTGTAAGGACCATGTCGGAGTGGTCTGAGCTTCTGATGGGCTCTTGTAAGGTGTTCTTTCTACAGATGTAACCAAACTTTGTCACTTACTTGAAACTTGTGTGGTACCCCTGTGGGTGAGGAGAAGTTGTTCCTATGTTCTGTCATGACCGTATCCATCTGCTGCTGCTACTGCATGGAGGAACACTTTACAGGGGTCATGGATGTGGCGATGATCTTCCCCTTACTTTGGGAGTGAACTAGACAGGAAATGAATTTCCTAGTTTGGGAGATGAGCTTTATGCATTTCTTAGCAGTGAGCAAAGAGGTGGCGGTAGGTGGGACTACCTCCAGTATCCTGTATAATGAATTACCCAAAGAAAGAATAACAATGCGAGGCCTTGACTCATACACAACATGTCACCTCCACAAATATGGCTGACCTAATAATACATCACAAACATCTAGAGGTGCAACATCACACAATACCTCGTCTGTGAAGGGTTTTATGATGTAGGGCATGAGGCACTGCTGGCGGACTTGGAGATCTCGACTTTGGTGAAGATACCTGATACTGTACATTTGTGGGTGTGGTGTAGTCGGTAGGCCCAACTGCTTCACGACCTCTACTGAAATCAGGTTCTTTTGGCTCCCATTATCAAAAATGAATTGCAACGGTGAACCCTTCACCCACATATGTGAGTGGAAAATGTAATGCCCTACTTAACCTTATCATGCAGATTTTACTAAGTGTTTAAATTACCTTAAAATATTGACTTATAATTATCAAGAAATATTGGTACATGCCTACATTAGTGAAACTGTAAATTTATTACTGATATAAGTTTTGTTATTATTCAATTCCCAACTTACCTTCTCAAATTTAAATTTTGATAGGATATGATTTTCTTCCATTTATTCCAATTTAAACATCCACATCCCCAAAATGTCCTCTCGAATTTACTTGGGAGAAGACATGGTCCTCTCCAATTAATTACCAATTTAAATATTCATATTTCATTCCAAAAATGTCCTCTCAAATTTACTTGAGAGAAGACATTGTCCTCTCCAATTAATTACCAATTTAAATATTCATATTTCATCCCCAAAATGTCTTCTCAAATTTACTTGGGAGAAGACATGGTCCTCCCCAATTAATTACCAAATTATATATTCATATCTCATCACCAAAATGTCCTCTCAGATTTACTTGGGAGAACATAAGTCAAATGTAAGGATGAGGGGGTAGTTATGACATTAATGAGAGGTGATTGAGTGGAGAAGAGAAGGGGGCATAAAAGGGGAAGGATGAGGGGAGGAGAAGGGATCCTCAGTCTTGCTTTTGGTTTTGGTTTGGTTGTGGTTTTGGAGGATTTGTTTTTGGAGGAAGAAGGGAGAAGGGAGAAGGGAGAGAAGGAGAGTATTGTTATCTTGGACACACACTACATCTGGTTGGAATTGGGTTCAAAGGGTTAGGGAACCTGTGGAGGTTTCCTGGGCTAGGAAATACTTCCTATTTGGCTGGGAGGTAAATCCAGTCGGTAGTCAAGAGGAGCATCCTAGTGGGATCAGGAGCTCAGGGGCATCTCATCCAAACTATCAGAATAGGTATTCCTCTATTTATAGATTACTCATGTAAGTGATTGAAATGAAATGCTCACTATTTAATTGTAGGAAATAAATTTTAATGGTAAAATATCATCGATTAAATGTTTAGTTAGAAATGAATTATTTCCCGTTTTATTTTATTTGAAATTAGAGATTTTAGTTTTGTTAGAGGACCCTAGGATGGAGCCTTACCCATGGTATCAGAGCCAAGTTCAAAATCTGGACCCAAGACCCACTAGACCCAAATATTCGCTAAAAGAGTTTATAACCCTCATCATTATAGAGTTTAGGCTTCTGTTATCCATATCAAGTTTGTGAGAGATTTTTCGGCGAAAATCACATGAAATACCATTTGTCGACGCGTTTCAAACTAACCAATGTGGTTCACCATCAAGACAAGTTGAAGAAACAGATCCAGCTTAGCATGTTAAATAGTCTGAGCAGAGCCTCCAACGACTAACTTGACCAACGACTAGTTTGACTCTAGGACTGGGGTCAAAATTATTTTAATAATTTAATTAGTTATATTCAGGACCAATCCCTTAAAAATATATAAAATATTTTTCAATTGGTGTTTAATTAAAAACAGTATTATTAAAAACTATAAGTTAATTAGTATTTAAATGGAAAATTAGTTACATAAAGGACCTTATAATATAT
>APFE030786322.1:0-14275 GCA_000404065.3 Pinus taeda | reverse complement strand
TTTATATTACTTTATATACTTATATTTATGCATATAATTTATTCAGATATTATAAGGTCCTTTATGTAACTAATTTTCCATTTAAATACTAATTAACTTATAATTTTTAACTAATTAACTAATTTTCTAACTAACCTAACAACCTATTTATATTACTTTATATACTTATATTTATGCATATAATTTATTCAGATATTATAAGGTCCTTTATGTAACTAATTTTCCATTTAAATACTAATTAACTTATAATTTTTAATAATACTTTTAAATAAACACCCATTAAAATTATTTTATATATTTTTATATTACTTTATATATTTATATTTATGCATATAATTTATTCATATATTATAAGGTCCTTTATGTAACTAATTTTCCATTTAAATCTAAATTAACTTATATTTTTAACAATACTTTTTGAATTAAACACCAAGTAAAAATATTTTATATATTTTTAAGGGATTAGTCCTGAATATAACTAATTAAATTATTAAAATAATTTTGACCCCAGTCTTAGGGTCAAACTAGCTGTTGGTCAAGTTAGCCGTTGGAGGCTCTGCTCAGACTATTTAACATGCCAAGATGGATTTGTTCCTTCAACTTGTCCTGAGGATGAACCACACTGGTTGGTTCGAAACGTGTCGACAAATGTTATTTCATGTGATTTTCGCCGAAAAATCTCTCACAAACCCTCATCACTATTGTAAGCATTTTTAGTATAAAATTATGTGGAACTAATTTCATTTAAGACTAATTTAATGATTTTTTTTTCATTTTACTAGCAATTTAGAACTTCTTTTATCATACCCTATGTATCTCTTTCAACCATTTATTAATACAAATTCTGTGAAATTCATGATGACAAGGAAGCACCCTGATATTGTCTCCTTCTCCATACTGATACGGTCCCCCATATTAATAAACAGGTCTATATCGTTAGCCTTAGGATTAAGTTCACACAAGATGTTAAGGTGGTCACAATTGAAATTAAAAGTCTTGCGATTCGGGGCATGATAACCAATGCACTAAATTCACACCCTCTTTGTGAGCTTTGGCACCTCCACCAATCATAGCGCAGATCCTATCACACTTCTCAACCCTTAATTCCAGGTCGTTTGAAGGCTTCAAATTAAGGACCCAATTTACCAAGGAGTATACTTGCTTCCTTGCTGAGTAATGTAGTTTGTCACATATAATATGCATTTCCCAACAAAATATGGGATTGATCTTACCATAAATCCACTCTCTCAGTGCTACGTTGAATTCCAACACTGCTGAAGTTAGACTTAACATTGTAGCAACCACCCCGTTGGCTTTCATGGCTTGCAAAAACAAGCCTGCCAAGTTGATAAGTTTCAAATGTTTTTCCTTTGACACGTACAAGTCCACGGGCAAAAGTCATTCATTGTAATCTGAAGGCATGTGATAATATTTCTCAACTATGTAGCAATTTAGCATTTCTCAGAAGCTCAACACACGGCGGGTGGCCACTTGTTCCCAAAATTGTTTGTAATTTTTTAGAAGCAGGACATTAACGCTGTTGTCGGTGAGCTAGGAATTCATGCACCCAAGAACGTACAATTTTCCCATTCACGAACAACATGTTTCTATTTCTCTCCAGGTGGAAAGGAACCCCAAGTAGGTTGATTGGATCTCAGTGCTATCACTCCTCCTCTACCCACACTTGCATGTCTCATCTGGTGGCAACATCTTAATGCAACACACTCTTTCAAAAAAAAAAAACCGCGGAGCCATGGAGCTGGGTGTATACTAGGGAAAGGCTGAGGGGCTGCAATATCCAACCCATTTATCCCTTGCATCACGACACCGAATAGCGTGAGCTTGCAGATCTACTAGATCCCGAGAGATAGTTGGAGACCCAACAAGGGACTGCTCAAAATCGACAACACTTCCTCTAAAATGCAGTATCTGCTTTTGGAAAATGAATAATTTCTTGCACTATTCGCTCCATTCGTTAGCATCAATCTCCTGCCCAAAGCAATTTGGAAGCAGACACACACACACAACAAACTCAGGAGAAAAACCAACCAGCTCTGTTGGATATCACACAAATCCATAATGCACACTACATGGTTTAAATTCTAAATAAAACCTCAAAGTTAAAACAAGAATGGAGTGCCCAAATCAAAGAAAGACCTGATCCTATCCTCTAATGTCCTTTTTTTATATTTACACAGTGAATGAATCAATCATTGATATTTGATGTTTTTAACAGAGTTTAGTCCCTTGCACAAACACATATTATGATATAATAATAGCTTACACTACCCTATGTTCTAGTTTTCTATAGTTCTTCAAATGGTTGAGGTTATTGTATCCTGTAAAGAATCCCCAAATTCCTCTATTTGCTGAATTAAACCCATTTCTACTCTACTTATGAAACTTTTCTGCAACAACCTTGATCTTTTTGATCATCGCTTTCACTTTCATCTATCAACTTTTGGATTCCTGGAAATCTGATCTTCTTGTGCAAAGATTTCACTAAATATTCCAGGTCAACTCAGGTTTTGTAACGCTGTGAAAACTTTTAGAATCCTGGATATATTATCTTCTTCTACAAAGGTCTCAAATTTCAATATCCTTTCATCTTGGATCCTGACATTAACATTGTTGTTTTCAGATTGAATTGTCCTTCTTTTTCCATCACTATATTTCATCCTGTCCTTATGTACTTGAAAATGATCCATAAGATCTTTTGTACAAGGTTCTCAATTCTTTCAATTTTCTCGCTAGTAGAAGACCCACCAGGTTTGACCTTGACAAATTGGCCAAAGCCACAATAGCAATAGAGATTCTCATAAAGAACGTGTTTGAACTTTGACCCATGTGCACTCAATGAGTCATTGACAGGTAAACAACTTTAAATTGGTGATCTGTAAAAAAAAAAAGAAAAAATAAACTCTCCCCTTTATGCATAACCCAGAAAATTAGTTCTTTTGGCTCATTTTTTGCTCTGCTTTTTGACTTTTTTCTGATTTCTACTCAGCCCTCCCTAGTTGGAAACAAGATGAATTCACAAGTACACACCTATAGTTTTTGATGCTCAGTTAGGGTAAAGGAAGCAGGTCCTTTCACTTCAATAGTAGAAAGGCTTTAATAGATTCACTCGGCATTCCATCCATCCTACAAAAAGGTTTTTCAAAGTTCCTTGTACAATTTCTCAACTATAAAATATTGGGCCTAGAAACTAAGAGGCTACATTTTTTTTGTTTCCATTAAAGTTTTATGCTGTTTCTAGTTGCTACACATTACAATTAGGATTCTTTATGTTGCCTTGTAGGGTTTTTTTTTAAATGGTCTGTTTTTTGTTTTCTTTTGCATATTTTTCCTATACTTTTTATTGGACTTGCAATTTTGTCAAATTTCTTTGTGAAGACTATATATATATATATATATATATAATATATATATATTAATATATATATATATATATATATAATATATATATATATATATATATATATATATATATATAATATAATAATATATATATATATATAGATATATATATATATATATCCCAATTTTTGCACATATTAATATTTTTGTAATTTAAAAATAAAATAAAAATTTACATTTAAAAGTGTCAGCTTTTTCAAAAAAAGGAAATAGAAATGTCCTATTTTATGAGGAAAGGCATAATTTATATCAAACTGAGAAATATGCTAAATCCCATGTGAGAACCCCTTTAAATTATAATATAATTTTATATAATATATATATATATATATATATATAATATATATATAATATATTAGATTTTTGGGAATAAGGGGATTTCATTATAATAATTATTTAATTATATAATTCACAAAAATATATATATATGTCTAAGTTTTTATAGTTTATAATTTATAATATTTAAACTCATAATTATTTTGATTTTTCTAGGTGTAATAGTTAAGAATATGTGTTTCCGGTTACAGATTTGAATACAGAAGATATTAGAGTATGTACACATCATTGCTTGACAAAATTATTCAATAAAATGCATCTCTTTAGAACTTTGTCATACCCATTTGGATCCAATAGAAGTCCTCATTCATAAAAGACGCCCATGGCTTCCTCCAAGCATTAGGTTCATTATAAAGTATACATTTTATGAGTTTCAATTAGTTAGAGTTGAGGATAAACAATACAAAATGTGATATAGGTGGATATTGGTGGCCACCCACCAAGTCCACTTGGACCCCCACCTTTGTTTCTTTCAGCTTTTCAGTTTCCTTAATTGTAGCACAATTTACTATTTTTAGCAGTTTCTTGAGTCCTGAACTTTCGGAGCCGTTTTGAGGCACTAAACGACGTTTTTTGGGAAAAATGGGAGCAACATGGGTCCATGGACTAATTTTTCTCTTCCAAAAGTTGTAGATCTCAGATAGATCTTTCTAATGAGATATTGTGTGCGTCAAACGGAGATCATATGCCAAAGTCACGACCCTGGAAGTTGATGTACCAATTTACCCAAACAGGGCCCACAATTTGGTGTTTCATCTTCAGGGTTAGGTTTTTAGATGTTTAGGCTTTTCCATTATTTCTCAACAATAAATAGGCCTTCGAGCCTCATTTTAACACAATTTAGAGGTACGTAGCCACCACATCTCTTCTTAGAGATAAGCTACCATTGTCGTAACAAGTTTATTTCCATTTCTGTTTGTAAGCATGTTTCAGTATTTTACATTAATGAAATAAAGTATTATTTCCGCTGCATCTTTGTGTTTATGGTTATATTTGTAATTTGTTGCATTCCTGTTTAAATCTGGATCAGTGGTATTAGAGCAGTCTACTTTTTCTCTATTTTTCTTTGCATGTCCCCAAGGAGGTCAGGATATAAGGAGTTAGGGCTTGAACTGGTCGAAACTTTGCAAGACCAGCCTCACAAATCCTGATGGCCTCCCATGGCGGATGAAAAGAAAGACGAGGGGGTACGATGTCCTATCAAAATCTTGCTTGAAGAAGCCCTCGAATGACAAAGGAACGTGATGATGGACAAATTTTCCCAGATCCTTCAGCGGCTACCCAGGGGTGATGCATCAGCTTCCAATAGTTACTCTTGAAATGCCGCATCGTTTAAGGTACAAGTTAATTTTGAAATTCCCATATTTGAGGGTAAGATAGATGCAGATGTCGTCGATAAATGGTTAAATCTGCTAGAAGGTTATTTTTCTATTCATGATTTTTCCAGTCGGGAAAGATTATTTTCGCTCTTCTTAGAGCAGCCCCCCACGTCAAGGACTGGTGAGAAACGTACTGCGAGCAGAAGGATGAAAGTATAGGCTCACTATTTTCAGTTGCACCCACCTGGAATTCATTCTGGGATGCCATCAAGGAGTAGTACTACCCTGTCAGAAGCTATGAGGATCAATACATAAAGTGGACCACGCTGCGGCAGGGAAGGGACCAAGATGTGCCAGAGTTTACCAATATTTTCCATACCGTTCGCACAAAGTTGGGTATCAAGGATTTGGAGTAGCATTTGATACTCAAATACAGCGACTTCCTACACAAGTACATCCAAGAAGAAATAGAATTCTTGAACATCTCCTCGCTCGACACGGCATATTGATATCCTGTCAAGGTCGAGCAAAAGTTTAAACAGAAGAAGCGAGACTTTGGATCTATGAATCTGAAACAAGGGAAAGGTGCCCCCAAACTACCAAACAAAGGAAAAATCCAAGGCGGGGTAGCCCAAGACAAACCACCAAAGCTACAAGCAAAGAACAGTGCCGCGAAGCTGAAGAAGGACACGGAAATATGGTGTGAGTTCCATAAGAGATCCATTCACAACGCAAGTGAGTGTCGGGCCAAGTAGTCACTGGTGACTGAGCTAAAGGTTTCAAAATTAGATGCATGTTTAGACTCTAAGTTAGAACCCGATAAGGGGAATGACAAAGGGAAGCATATTATCGATGCAAAGCCCAATGCAACTATTGACACCACGAAAGTCTAGAAGGAGGAACCCGAAGATCTAGAGGAGGAGGAGTGTCTCTTCCACTCCCAGATGTGGGTAAAGGGCTCCTCGCTACAGTTCATTATCGGCAGCGGGAAACAAAAGAACCTCATTACGTAAAAGGTCATGAAGCGGCTGGGCTTACTGACCACAGCACATCCACAATCATACATCATTGGGTGGGTTCATCAAGGACAGGATCTTCGCGTGAGCTAGCAGTTTCGCCTTCCATACAACATTAAGCCCTTCACGAATGAGGTATTGTGTGACATTGCTCCCCTTGAAGTTTGTGATGTATTATTAGGACAACCATACTAGTGGAAGCAACATGTGTATGAATCAAGGCCTCGTGCTGTCATTGTTACTTTGGGAAATAAGTTGTACAGGATAGCAGAGGTAGCACCGCCTACCTCCATCCCTTTGGTTACTGCAAAACAATGTAGTAAGCTCATTTCCAAAACTAGGAAATTTGTTTTCCTAACGATATGCCCTCATGGAAAGAAGAAGACGGTGGTCATGACCTCCAGAAAGGGCCCCTACGCACGACAATTACAGATGGACAAGGTCGTGGAGAAGTACGAGGACATCTTCACCTCCCCCACAATGGTTCCCCTACACTGTCAGGTCAAGCACTCCATCGATATGACCCCAAGTGTGCCGCTACCTAATGGACCAATATATCGGCACTTCGTTTTGGAGAACGATGAAATCAAGAGGTAGATACAAGAACTGCTACAAAAAGGTCACATCCATCCAAGTTCATTGCCCTGTGGGAGCCTGATCGTGTTGGTACAGAAGAAGGATGGGACTTGGAGACTCTGTATTGACTATCGAGCACTGAACAAGATCACTGTCCGTAATAGGTACCTGATCCCACAGATTGATGACCTCCTAGACCACTGAAGGAGGACAAATATTTCAGCAAGATCGATTTGAAGTCAAGATATCACCAAGTACCAATCAAACCCTCCGATGTGTGGAAGACTAGCCTTCAAAGCCAAGGAGGGCCTTTTTGAATGGTTGGTTATGCCTTTTGGATTGACGAATGCTCCTGCAACCTTCATGAGGCTAATGGATGACATCTTGCAGCCATTCACCAACTCATTTGTAGTGGTATACTTGGATGACATCCTGATCTTCAGCTAGAGTTGGAAAGAGCACCTCCAACACATCCCACAGGTTCTCCAAACACTGCGGCAACATAAGTTATGCGCGAATTTGGAGAAATGCACTTTTGGTATGAACTAGTTTTAGTATCTGGGATACATTATTGATGAACAGGGGGTGCATGTGGATCCAGCCAAGATCCAAGTCATTCGGGATTGGCCATCTCCAACCACTCTGATAGAGCTTCGCAACTTTCTAGGTCTTGCTAACTTCTATCGCAAGTTCATGTTGGGATTTTCTCATATCACTTGGCCCTTGAGTCAAATCACAAAGGGAGGAGCAAAAGAAAAATTATTTTGGTCTGAATCCCAACAGAAGGCATTCATAGAGTTGAAAAATCACGTCTTCTTGGCACCAGTGCTCGCATTACTAGACTTGCAACAACCATTTGAGGTCAAGACAGATGCCTTTGACTATGCTATTGGGGCAGTCGTTACTAAACACGGGCATCCAGTGGCATATCACAGTGAGACACTTTCAGACACAGTCCGGAAGTATCCCACTTATGAAAAAGAGATGTATTCCATTGTGCAGACTTGCCGACAATGGAAGCATTACACTTTGGGGAAGGAAACTGTCATCCACACAGACCACTAACCCCTGTAGTTCATACAGACCCAAGGGAAATTGCAAAATGATCGCCATCAAAAGTGGTCCACATACTTACAGCAACTCTATTTGAATATCAAGTATAAGAAGGGAAGCACTAATAATGTTGCAGATTGCCTCAATTGACCATCGATCATGGCATTAACCACCGTGCTCAACTCTTGTGGGCACGAGACTTCTGATTGGCCACTTCTCTACAGAAGTGACCCAGAATTCGGCCAAACACACTAGACACTCTTGGAGGGTCAGCATGTTCCATACTTTCACCTCTAGGATGCCCTATTATGCCACCTTGGTCACCTTTGTGTTCCTTCAAGTGAGCATGCCAAGATGATTTTGGAAGCACATTACAGTCAGGCTGTTGGGCATTTCAGGGTCAAGAAAATGGTGGTTGTACTGCAAAAGTATTTCTATTGGTTGAATCTTCGACAAGATGTCGAAAAGTACATCAGATCATGGACTATCTGCGCCATTACTAAACCGACCATCAAGAAGCAAGGCCTCTATACCATGCTACCTACCCCTAGTCAACCTTTGGAATCCATCTCCATGGATTACATGTTAGGCCTTCCTTCCACTAAGCATGGAAACGATTGTTTTTTTGTGGTCGTCGACAGGTTCTCAAAGATGGCCATTATGGCAGCCTACAAGAAGAATATCACAACGGAGGCCATTGCTAAACTATTCTTTGAATGAGTGTGGGTACACTTTGGGATCCCACAGTCTATCATCTCAGATCGGGGCAGCAGGTTCCTTAGTATAGTTTGGTACAGTCTCTAGTCGATGCTGGACACCAAACTCACTAAGTCCACAACCTTCCATCCTCAAACTGATGGCCAGGCAGAGGTTGTCAACAGGATGATCGTACACATTATGCACATGTAAAACTCAAATCATCCACACACATTGGATGAGAGCCTCCCCTATGTTTAGCACAACTACAACTGGGCTCTCCACGGCTCAACTGGCCACAACCCTTTTCAGGTGGGCTTGGGATTCCAACCACTATGTCCCATTGATGTGGAAATGCCATTTGCAGCTACTCATACAGATTCAACTCATTTCCTGTATGAAACAGATAAGGAAAATAGTTTCATTGAGCACATCCAATATATTCACCAGTAGGTCAATGAAATTCTGGAGAAATCAAATGCTAAGTACAAGCAGCGACATGATCAACATCGGGTGCCACACAAGTTTCAGGTGGGCGACAAAGTATGGTTGCATTTGCAAAATGAACTCCTTACCGGACCCTATCGTAAAATTAGACCACTCCAATATGGTCTTTACACCATTACGAAGGTTGTGGGAGACAATGCATTTGAGCTCAGCATTCCCCCATTCCTTGGCGTCTACCCAGTGTTCAATGTGGACCACCTTCGGCCATACTTTCTGTTATGTTCCTATAGTAATAGGTGTCATAATTTATTATTGACTTAGTTTATCTATGTAATATGTACATACCTTTGCTTTCTACAAATGTTTACCATATTCAAAAATTCAAAAAAATTAAAAAATGTAAAGAGGGTATGTCCTAGAAAAAGAATAGAAGGACAAAAAGAATGAAAAGGTCAAAAAAATGAAAGAAAATGAACCCCAAAGAAAAAGAAAAAAGACCAGGAAAGTGTGCAAGTCCAAATGCCATTGCTATTTTACTTTTTGTATAATAAATATTGTGTGCAACTTGTTACTTATGCCACAATCCATGGTAACCAAATAGTTTAATCTTGGTTATTCCATGTTTTCAATTTCATGCTTAGAGATAGAGAATAAAATCTGACCAAATAGTGTAATCTTGGCAGATAATTAGATTAGGTAGAGAAAGTAAAAGGAGCTCAACAGTTTAATCCTAGCCCTTGGATGTAATAAGGATAGACTTAGATATATTTCAATTGTAAAAGAAAAGAAAACTTTGATAAGGGTTTGCCAGTTTAAGTGCACCCTAATAAAAGAAGAAAACATGGTGGGATAAGTAGGTAGGGTAAGTAGATGAATGGTTGCATAATTATGTATGATGAATGGTTAAGTTAAAAGCTCAAATAATTTTCTTTCATCATCACATTACTATGGCAAAGAAATGGATGATGATAAAGACATTTACATCATGGACAAAAATCAAACTAATTAACCTCCTCACTCATTTTTTCCTTAAATTTTACTAATTTCCCGCAAGTACTAAAGGCACCAACAACCTGAAGGTTAAAGGGGCTTAGAGAATTTCTCTGACTTCTGGATGGACCAGACCCTAGGCCCAATAACTAGTAAGGCCTAAGTGCTAAAGCCCCTTCATCAAAATTCGCCCCCTCTGTAATTCATTCATTCCCTTTAAATCCTTTTCCTATGGTAAAATCACTCTTTTACTTAGGAAAAATAAATAGTTCTTCACAAAAACCCCCAAAAACACATTTTAGCCTAATTCATAATGTTGGATGATGAATGCACTTTCAGAAACATTTACTTAGCACATTTCCTTTTCCCATGTTCATATTAACTTTTAATTCTTATTATTTAAATCCTGAAACAAATTACCCTTTCTCGTATATATTATTAGTAAAAACCTCAAAATAAATAAATATCCCATCCCGAAGGTTTGAAAAATAAACCATAATAAAGTTAAATAGTTGGATTGATTAATTGAACCACGATTAATTAAGAGCCAAACCCCCGATGTGTTAAAAAGGGATTAATTAGTCATCTGGATTAATTAATAACCTATCTGGAAATAAAATCATTCCCGATATGATTAAAGTCATTCAATTATATTGATTATGTGATCGGGCCCCCTCCATTACCTCCCTAACACCTTCCGCTGTCGACTACCGTCCGATCTACCTTCCGTCATCCAACGAGCCTCGCTCATATCGCGCAGGCCTTTTGGTCAAACGTTAACCACGCGATATAAGTTGTTTTGACCTTTCGCCAATGCTACGTGTCATTCAATTTGTGGCATCACGTGACCCTCTGCCAAAACCACCAAACTCTGAAAAGCAGTGTGATCAATCCCACTTACTGCCTCCAGTAAACAAAAAAGTGTCCCATCGTTAGTTAACATCAACTATCGTTTTCCCATTCACCCACCAAAAGTCATTGACTTTGTGCATAAAAACAAAAATGTTCATTATTTTTCCTTTTTTCTGAGAAAAGAAACATTTGTTCCATGCACGCATAAAGTATGTCCAGACTAGCAACTGACTCCCAACCGCCAACCACCATCAGTCGATGAACTCCAGGCCACTGCAGACTACTATGCACATCTAGCAAAGCTTTCACCATAGACATTTGTCCCTCTAGTCTACCATAACCAGGAATTTACCGCATTCCTTCTCAAAAACCGTGTTTTGTACTAAAACCTCTACCAAATTTCTCTAAGCTCAAGTAATCCAATACAATTAAGATATTTCTTAGTCCCAAGGTTTTCCCAAGCATCTTTTTTATCTAAAAAACCTTGAAAACCCCAACTTTCTTCCTTGAATACACAAGAACCAATGATGAAAGATCTCGTTTCCCTAAATGTCACGCCAATCACTACTCCCCACAGGGATTTGGACCACCTTCCCGTGGTCGATAAAGATTTTCAAATCAAGGACCTTACTTTTGAAGAAACCCCCTTAAAGCTATACTGCAAATATCAGGACAATTATCTAAACATGCTAATAAAATAGGTCTTTGGGTGTCAAACCTACCTAAATATCAATTCCCCATTGTCCATATTTTCCCAGATATTGTCCACCAATGCCATGCAAATTATAATTGCAATATGAGAGTTGTAATGTCCCTTAACCAGAAAGTCCTTTTTACTATTACAGCTGAATCTATAAATGGGATGTTGCAATTACAACCTACCCAGGACCTCACTCCTTTTTCTATTGCCAATTTACTTGAAAAATATTCAAGGTTGTCTAGTTCTGAAATTAACCAAATCTATGAGACTTTCATGGAAGAAAAATACAGGCCAAAAGAACCCCCTCCTTATATGTCAAGCTTCTTTACAACTCTGGGTAAAGATATCATCACCATGATGGCTTGCATTTTGGGTTTTACTACTAGTGAGTATGTTGATGAATTGAACTTAGCCTACATGTCTATTTTCACCCCTGGTCAACCTCTTGCATCCAAATTTGACTATGCTACCTTCATTGCTGATAAAATGCATGATCAATTCATGAGGTTAGAGAATGAGACAATATTTAAATATTCTTCAGTCCTTTATCATGTAGGTTTTAACCCAGTACAGAAATTACTTTCATACAAATTCTAAAACACATAAAATAAATAATGCGAGAGCATAACGCATAAAACACATATACACAGAGATTTTCCCCTGGATCCCAAAACTGGGACTACCAGCTTGATTTTTCATTATGTTCCTTTCAATGTTACAATACATATTTATACATGCTGAAGCATCCAATACCATGGACTAAAAACCATCGCGTCCAAAACCATAGATCGAAAAACCATCGCAACCAAAAACATGTGCGAAAATCATGCACAAAACCATAGGTGGGTCCGCCCAACTCAACATAAGGTCCAAAACCAAAATTTTCTGGGGCGCTGCCCCGAACTCCATAAAGTGGGGTTACAGGTACCCCTCAAACCCCCTATGACCCCCCCTGGCTACACAATCGGCGCAATGAAGGGGGGCTCCACCCCCCCTCCAACCCCCCAGTTAACTACGTGGGCTAGTCGTGGAAAGAATATAACACAACCCAACATTATCCCACTTGTTGTTTTATTTCCACAGAGGGCCACAAGAGAGCTTAGTCATTTTTCTAGCCCTGAAATTCCCATTGTCTCTCTACACCAAGAGAGCTTCTCAAAGCTCACAGATTTTGTTAATGCATCTGCAATATTCTTTAAAGTGTCCACCTTTACCAACAACAACTTTTTGTCTTCTATCATATCCCTCACAAAGCAATACTGAACATCAATGTGCTTTGTCTTTGTATGATATGCAGGGTTCTTTTCCAAGAAAATTGCACTTTGGCTGTCATAGTCTATCCTTATAGCTCCTTGTACTAACCCCATATTTGAACATAATCTCTACAACCAAACTGCTTCCTTGCTTGCATGAGTGGCTGCCATGTATTCAGCCTCTGTAGTTGATAGTGCCACTACAGATTGTTTCTTACTCATCCAACTGATTGCATCTCCAAATAGGTTAAACACATACCCACTTGTAGATCTTCTCTGATCCAGATCTCCAGCCCAGTATGCATCAACAAAGCCATGGATATCCAACACTCTGTCCAATCCTGGTCTTCCTTGGTAGCACAAACCATATTCACTAGTGCCACGCAAATACCTGAAAACCCGCTTCACTGTTGTCCAGTGCTCCTTCCCTGGTTTTGACATAAACCTGCTCAATACTCCCACTGCATGTGCAATGTCTGGTCTAGTACAGACCATGGCATACATCAAGCTACCGACTGCACTTGCATATGGAACACGGGACATGTCCTCTTCCTCTTCTTGTGTCTTGGGACACTGTTCAGCAGATAACCTCACACCTACAGGAATAGGAACCTTCACCGGTTTACTATCCTGCATATTAAACCTCTGCAATATTGTCTCGACATACTTCCTCTGGTTTAACCAAAGCTTCCTCTTTGCCCGATCTCTTTTAATTTCATGCCCAAAATATAGTTTGCAGCACCGAGAACTTTCATGTCGAATTTGGAGGACAATTGGGTCTTCAAATCCTGGATAATTTCTTTGTTATTTCCAACCAACAACATATCATCCACATACAAGACCAGATAAATAACACGACCACCAATTAATTTAAAATACACACAATGATCTGCTTTGCTTCTGGTGAAGCCAAGTCCCCGTATAAATGTATCAGATTTCTGATACCACATCCTTGGTGACTATTTTAACCCATACAGAGACTTCTTTAACTTGCATACCAGTTATTTCTTACCCTTTGCCACAAAGGCTTCAGGTTGCTTCATGTAGATCTCCTTTTCTAGATCCCAGTGAAGAAATGTTGTCTTCACATCCATCTCTTCTACCTCAAAATCAAAAGCAGCAACAACAGATAAAAGTAATCTAATAGAAGTTACCTTGGAAATAGGAGAAAAAATATCACCAAAATCAATTCTCGACACCTGGGAATAACCTTTTGCTACCAATCAAGCTTTGTATTTCTCCACCTTTCCTTCTGCATTTGTCTTCTTCTTGAACACCCATTTGCTGCCAATAGGTTTCCTTCAAGCCGGCAACTCCACCAGATCCCAAGCCTCATTTTTTGCAAAGATGCCATTTCATCAACCATGGCCTCTTTCCATAGTTTGCCATCCTTTGAATCTATTGCTTCCTTCACAGTTTTGGGATCATCGTTGGTAACAGACAAAGAAAAATTTGAACAGAAAGCAGATGGACTATACCTTTCTGGCTACCTTCATTCTCGAGTTGATCTTCTCACAACCGGAGTTTGTGGCTCTTCATCTTCTGATTCCTCCTCTGCTACAGAGTCTGATTCTTCCTCCTTTAGTTCAAACTCTATCTTCACAGGCTCCTTTGGTT
>APFE030786320.1:0-10810 GCA_000404065.3 Pinus taeda | reverse complement strand
ACAGTGTGTGGGGTTTCGACTTCGTCGACAGATAGATCATCATAAACAGGTGGCTTTGAAAAATCAACTGCGATATATTCATCATTGTGATCGAATACGGGAGTAAATAGATCATGATAGCTATGATCAACAAAATCAAGGATTTCATCGGCATCCTCATGATCTGATGAATCAAATAGAGGGGTAGATGAGAAGCGGGAAAATTCACCCTCTGTGTTTCCGGAAAAAGAAGATGAAATATCAAGTGGATTTTCAATGAACAATTCCGTTGTCGGATGATGGACAAACATCCGGTGTGTTCTGCGAATGATCAACTATGGGTGCATCTGTAGACGGAGATACACATGCAAAATCATGGATGGAAGAATCACCAAAGATGCCAGGAAAACACGGAGGAGGCTCGGACAAAAGGGAGTCATCCTTCACCGAGGACTGATGCTCAAGCTCCCAGTCATACTCCTCATGAATGATAACGTAGGTTGGTTGCATAACACCAACTCCGTCGATGACTTGATCCTCGTTCACAACAAGTTTAGAGTCTGAAATGGAAGAACACAAGACAGTGCAATCCGAAGGATCAACAAAACATGAAGACGGAGGTTGAGGTAAAACAGACATGTGACAACCCATGGGATTCGCAACCAAATCTATGCGAAAATTGAGAGAAGTGATGTTGGGAGGATGTGACAATTGAATAGTTGTGTGTGCATGTTCTCCCACATCACTCTCCAGGGGTGGAGTTGTTTGATGAGGGGATGACAGGGAGTCACTTGTGATAGCAACCGTCTCTATGTGATTATGCAGCTCCATCACCGAAGTATGCTGAGTAAGGCTTGGGCTCAAACTTTCTTTTAGGATTAATAGATTTGGTAAGACAATACTCAAGCCTGTCCATGAGATACTAGAATTTTATCTGACTTTTTGGAGCTTGAAACTGCAACACACGGAAGCGGTCCCAAAATTCCATAGGGGATTCATGTGGGGCCTTCCGTTGTTGTAACAGTTTTTTGTCAAGAGGTTCTGGATCAAAATTATAGAAAGTAAATTAATGAGATCACATAACTTGTCAAGTGAGTGCATGCTGCCAGGAGGCAGACTCCAGCACCACCGTTGTGGAGGTTTGCGAAGTCTGTATGAAAGCAACAGACTGACCTCTTCTGCATAGAAATCATCTGCATTCTCAAGGAATACATAGAATTCTTCTAAGTACTCAGGCCAAGCTACTTCGCCTTCACCATCATACGTGAATTCGGACAAGAGATCAAAAAATTCCCTCGTGATGTTGAGAGGTTTGGCATGCGAAAGGCATTGCGGAGGGATGAGTGTAATAGAATTGATGATAGATGTGCAAAGGTTCAAAATAGGATGAGAGGACACATCTTGTCATCTAGCCCTCCTAGCGCTAGAAATGTTGACGGTGCTAGGTACCCACCAACATGTCAGGGGATCTCCTCGGTAAGAAGTCCCAACTAGACCTCAGGTCGTTTGGTGTAGGAGTCCCAACAGTGGGTCGTATGGTATCGCCTTGACCGTGGTTGCGCACAGAGGCAAGGAAAATATCCCTATTGGTAGCAAGGGTGTGACATATGCAGCAAGTCAAGGAAGGTGCATGTATGGTTATAACACACAAAGGGTGATGTGAGTGCGCCCCTTGGAAATATGAAAGCACGTGGCTAAGAAGGGAACACATGAGTAATGATGCATCACAAACTGGAAAGCAAGTAAGCTAACAATCCAAAGTGATGGTTAAACCAACAACACATTTCAGTAAGATTCATACATACTTATACAAAAAAGTCCATACATACATGCGTAAGCAAACATATACATATGTCATTAGAGTAAACAAGTTAGCTGAAATACAATAACAACATATGCATGAAACATGCTGGCTCTGTTATATTAAGAAGTGAAAGTCCCAGTCATATAGTACAACCACTAGTCCCGATAGCGGAACGTTACAGTCACTGTCACCTCCCTTTCCAAAGAGATGTACTAGCTCTACACATTGGAGAAGCCAAGGCTCGTTACAATACTCTCCAAGCTTTCTCTAAGATACTCCTATCGGAAGCTTGGCTGACCAAAAACCTATACAATGAGTTATGAGGGACTATATATAGCAAAGGGTGGGGTGACCCTTGACATTCCTCTTTGTGACTATTCATCTACCCTCATGACTCTTCAACTACACTATGACTGTTACATTCAACTATCGACACTTGAAGTTCCACTTGACAAGACATTACATACAATCTGCACATGTACCCATGTGAGACAAAATAGGCTTGAGCAAGCCATGCAAGATATCACTATGACTCAGACAACTGTGGGAATACGAATTTTTCGAAATCATCACGGTGGTTGACGATGGCAAATTGATCCCAAGCTCGGTAGTCCGTGATGGTGTCCATGTACTTTGTGGTGATATCTTTATGGAAACGAACTCTTGCCTCCGTTGCATCTGGGTACACTACTCTCGCTCCTTTGTCCAACTCGTCTAATAACATGCCCACCATTATCTTGAATGCGGTCAGACCAGTGACAAACTTATGCATGGTGTTTGCACTAATCGCTAAGTCTGTGCTAGTGGCTATGCGTATCAACTCGTCAAAGTATGAGTCAAGCTCCAGTCAGACTTGTGCCTCTGTCTTTGCCTCGGTGAGTGTCCCAATAGATGGGATTGCATGTGCACTCACAACAACATCCCTGCTTCTGAATACCTATGCATGGGAAGCCCGCAAACTTGTGATGAGTTGCAGGAGTTATTCATAGTTCAGGATTTGACTTCAAATGCGTGCCTTCAGCGTGAGCACTCGGGGCTTCATCATCTTGGGCAAGTGTAACAGGGCACCCTTGTATCTCATTGTCCATGTTTGCATATATTCAACAACAACATGCACGTTTGACAAGATACGTGCTCTCCTAACACATCGTTGTTGCCAACTATTGATATGGACAACTGCCTTATGCACGGTACCAAACTTGGAATACAATGCCCACATGACTGTCTCAAGGGACAATACTTCATCCAGTATTGCCTTCTTCAACTCTGCTCGAGTGGATGTTGTAACCAATTCTCCTCCCTGCTTGGCCGTTTGTAACTCCTTAGCCATTCGCTCATTCTCTACTATCAAGAAGCGGACACTCGAGCTAGTGACTTCCCCATATGCTCTAGTAGCATCAGCCAATGCTGCTAGATGCTTGCGCACGTTAAACATGATCAATCGCTCTTCAAAGTGCACAAGAGATGTGTTGTCATCCGAAGTAGACACTCTGGGTGATTGCACAACTCTATGCTACAACTCGTCGAATGATATGTTGTGCATCTCTTCTTCCAGGTTGTCTACAAGGATCTCAGTATCTCCTTGGTCGCTTGGGACTTGCTCTGATTCCAGATCCGATGAATCTGTTGGGTCGACCTCTTGGTGGTAAGGCATGAGGTTGATGTCTTGCTCTAACTCTCATTGCTCCCTCTCTGTATCCATCTTCTCAAGTATTTGTTCAATCTCTTGAGCAAAGCCCTGCTCCTATGATTGCGCATCCTCTCTGCTTTGTGCCAGCTATTCGTATGAGTCTACTACCTGTACAGGTGCAATTTCATCTGTTTGTACATGTTGCGCCCCCTGTTGTACCTATCCTTGTTGCACTTCATTCTCTTGTTTGTGCAGCTCTTGTTCCTTCTGGATTTGCTCCTTCAACTCATGCAACTCCTTCATTGTTTCCTCCATCCTCTGTTTTTATCTTTGCCTTTGCGTGTTCCTCCTATCGCGTTGTTGCCTCTTCGCCTCTATCGCGAAAGCTCCTTTCTGCACAAGTGGTTCTGCTCTGAATTTGCAACTTTGTTCTGCCTTTGCACTGTCGACAATCTTTCTCTTGCCTCTGTCACGTGCTGATATGTTTACCTCTGTTGTTGGTGCTCTCCTGGACGCTGCTTCACGTTGCTTCGCTAACCATTCCACAATGATGTTGACCGGTTCATTGGGTTTGGATAAGTTGTGACAATATCTCCATGGGTCTTCCTTCGTCCAATGACATGCCCCGTGGATTCACAGAAACTGTGCTCTCGCGCAATGATCCTTCACAAAACAATGAAGGTCATATGAATTGAAGCTTTGGGTGTCTAAAGGATATTTCTTGATCTCCTTTGTATCTTGTACAACCTGATCCACAACGGAAGAGTGGGCCAAGGTGCCTTCTTCTTCCGTGCAGCCTAGTTGACAGTCCTGTTGAGATTTGGTATGACACTTCTTGCACGATGAACTTGTCCATGGCAAACTTCGGCAAAACATGCAGAGGCTTCTCCACGATGTACATCCGTATGAAGGTGCCAGATAGTGAGGCATACCAATCTGCTATGTCGATCAGTGCCTCCATTGCTGCCTTCGACATGAAAGCTGGATCCTGCTCAAATATCATCTTGTACACTGGGGTGACAAAATGATCTGACAGTTGTGTGATAATTCCTCTAAGGATGCATTCGAAAAACAATTTACAATAAGTATTCACAGAGGTTTCCGCTAGTGTCCATGCCCACTTCAAGCCTGGGAACCCTTGACGGGCATAGATTGCATCCAAGATGTAGGCAGACATGTAGATTTCTGCTTGCTAACCTTTGGGTGGCTGCCAAGCTCCTGTTACCTATTCCTTCAGCCTGTAAGCCAACATGTTGGACCAGTTACATGCTTTGCCCTCACTGGCCAATTAGCCCAACGTGATCACCCGACTCTGTGGGAAGGTTTCGGTGCTCTCTTGGCCATACAAGCGACATGCAAAGATGACCAAGTATTGATACACCTTCCGTAGTATCTTCGTCTTGTAAATCTAGTTGGGTGTCATCCTAAATTTGGATGGCTCCTTCACCCAATTCTTTAAGACATCCCTGGAGTTGGCATTGTTGTTGGGTATGCTAAAGGGTGTCTCCATGGTGATCACTGGCTTCGAAAAGTGGTACATCTATTGATAATCATGTGCCTTGAAGGTAGCAATCTTTGTCCCGCTGACACTGCTCAAGGTCATCGTCTCGGGATTAGTGTGCGAGATGATCCAATGTATCATGTCTGTGCATGGGAACACGAGATACCTGCATGCAATCTGGTACAATCCAGACTTGTGAATGTTCACATAGACTTGGCGGTCTTCAAGATCTTCTCCAAATGTGCCTGAGAATGCATCATTGACCTCTTGCCATTTCAGCTTGATGTATTTGTCTACAATCAGCTTGGTGTCTTCGTAAATCGGCAAACTCGTAGACACTCGCTCAACTGTTGCTCCAATTGCGCTTTCGTCGGTGTACTTTGACCCTGCTCTCTTGGAGGCCATTGATCCTGAACTTCCGAGAGATGGATGAACACCTGTTATATCTAGAGACATGGCGACATGCATGACAAGGAATATGTCAGTTAAAAACAAAGCAAACTCCAGGGATGACATGCAACATACCCGAGGAACTGCTGGCAAGGATTGCGCAATTTCCATTGGGAGGCCGGGAGACTGACTGTCGGAACTACACAAAGGGTAGTTTAGACTGTCAGGAGGCTGGTTGACTGTTGGAATTAATCTAGACTAGTCTGTTGGGTGCTGAGATTACGCAATGCGTAATTTCAGCTGGCAAGTGATGCAGGTCGAGGGACTGCATTATGCAATTTTTTGGGCCAATAGTCATTGCCTCTCAGAATTGCGCAAGGCAATACTGGAGGGTAGTGACTGGCCATATTTGTGCATTTTCTGGGAGGAAGGCAGAGCCTTCCCTCTCAGAATTGCACAATGTTTTTTGGGTAAGGCAGAGTCCGGGGCAAGGTTGCCTAGACCCGCCGATGGGAAACTTAAAGAAAATGAATATGTGAATGCATGATGATACTGAGTGTAAGCATGTAAGAATGATCGTGCATGCAAGCAGTGAATGCAAGATTTAGAAAATGGAACAAGATGCGTGTGTGTGAAACGAGTCGCCGAATCAGCGACCGTTCGTGCGAAATAGTGTCATGCATGCGAAAACATTGAGATGCAAACGAAAACTGAAACGGTGCTTGTACAGGCTAACATGCATGCAAATGACAATAATCGTTCACATAAATCAAGTAGACAGCACTCGCACAAGCCAAAACACAAAAAGCGACAAATGTTGCAAAAGACAAGTAAAGTGGACTTACCCGGAAATAGTTGAGTTGGATGTGTCAAAGACTCCTGGATGTGCCGTGGGATGTCAGAGCTCCAATATTGATGTGAAGAATTAGCTCTAAAGCATCGAATAAATAAATTGGAGGCTCTTGATGCGCATGCCATAAATCTAGGAAAAAACAACACTTGGAGGAAAGTTTCTAAAATGATATTTGCATGTAACCTCCAACTGCTAAAAATAGATCCCTAAAATATAGTGATGCTTTTTGTATGTATCTTTTTTGTTGTTTCGGGAAAAAGCAGCCCATGCATGCAAGTCAAGTTTTCTCACTCCCGGGGGGAACTAGTCAACCTGAAGGCACATGCAACAACTTGCTTGAATGAGGGAGATTTTTGCGCAATTTCTAGGAGGAAGTTGGGCTAGTTGTCTAGAGAGATTCCACAATTTATGGGAGGAGCAGTTGACTGCTGCCCATAATTGCACAACTTATGGGCTGAGCTACACTGCCAGATTGCGCAATTTTCCAAAGGAAGGTTGTTTGACAAGATTGCGCAATTTCTGAGCCCAGCAGACTGCCAGTCATATTTACGCAATTTCTGAGCCCAACAGATTGCCAGTCAGATTTGCACAATTTCTGAGCCCAGCAGACTGCCAGTCAGATTTGCGCAATTTCTAAGCGCAGCAGACTGCTAGTCAAATCTGCTCAATTTATGGAGGGAAGGTTGGTTCCCCTCTAGAATTGTGAAATTTTATGAGGGAGTCGCTCAACCAGCAGTTGGACCAAATCTAGAGTGGCAGCTTGTGAGGGGAGTGAAGCAATGAATCATGCACAGGCTGGAAATCTTCTGAAAAACCAATGAGGCTTAAGTACTTGACAGTGCAAGAAATGTTGCTAGGATGGTTGGTAGGGAGGCTCCAAAACAAAGCTAAGGCAAAATTTTGGAGGGTGGTTGTAGCCGCTACAACACCCTTCAAAATTAATTTGAAATGAAAAGGATGGAAAATTGTTAGCTTAGAAGAATATATCAAAAGACTCAATTAAGAGGTCACTTTACTTACTATGTTGGAAGAGTGTTCACTTTATCCTTTGGAATGCTCTTCACATCTTTTTTATAATCCTCTCTTCATCTTCTTACAACCTCTTTACAGTTAGGGATTTTTTCCTCTTTGTGCTTATTGAATTAAGTCCCTTTGGTAAATATAAACTTTAATATTTGTTCCCCAAGGAGGGTCCACTTTCAACGCTTGAAAAAACCTTTAAATCGATGATATTTTAAATGTATTTAATACCAAGTAAAAACTAATCACGATTACAATTTCGTTGGGCATGGTAGATGCCATTTTAGCCAAGGAAACTATCCCCAAGTTTTTCTTCACGTCTTTAGCTTTCTAGCGAGTTCTCATCTGCCCAATTTGGACATCTGAAACTAAAGTTATGGCCTTTGAAAGCTAGTGACTCAACAATCGTTGATCTACTTCATGTGAATCTTGGCCTTTAATTTATAAAGCCACTTTATTTATCTCGCATGTATCGTGGGATGGAATTTATATCAATTTTATAAGGAAATAAGCTCTCCATATTATATGTGTATGAAGTATAAAGAGCTAGGGATCCTCAAGTAGCTTGTGTGTAGTGTAAACTCTTGATCACCACCTCAATACCTAGCCATCTTGCCAAGTCATTATCTATTGAACAATGTTATCACTGATGCTAACGTCAATTCTTGAATGCACTTAATATTTGTCTTATTTGCATCGATTAGAAACTCTAAAAGACAAGAAGCCCTAGACGCCTTGCATTTGTTGAAGATTTTGCAGACTCGGATCAATGAAGTTGCCTTGTATACCATCATCATCAGATTCTTCTTGATGTGCGGATTCAGATGGTATGTGGCATGTCATGAGGGCTCTCACGATTTGAGAGATATTATTGTTCAAAGATGAAGCCCCCATCTTGAAGGTCAAAACCCCAAATGAGGTGATCATTGGTTTTGGAAGATCAAGCCTCCTTGTTGTGGTAAAAGTCCCCAAAAAGATGATGTGGCAACCCATCATTAGATACTTATTAATTCGATGGCCATTGAAGGACTTTCATTATTATTGAGTCACTATTTTTCATGATTTATTATTAAATTGGTCCAAAAATTAAATTAATTTGGACCAAATTTTTGACTCCAAGAAAAATTCAAATTTCGATTTGAATATTATTTTTGCTTTCCCTCCACAAATGTTCAAGTAAACTTCTCTCGTGAACGTCCCTCCAAATCTATATAAAGGCCACTTTTTGTTCAAAGGAAAAAAACAGTTGGTTTTATATTAAGATATAAAATTCGAGTACATTTGTCCATATATATAACTATAAGTTCCTACAAAAATGTGGGTATCTAATATATCTAAAAATAAGCATTACTACAGGAGAGGAGCCCCCATCTCCATATTATCTTTATGGTCCCATTATAGCAAAATATCCCATATTGAACTTCATATGACATACTTTCAACTAAAAACTAAACAACTTGGAAAGATAATGTAATAGTAAATAAAAACAAGATGTTATATGAGTGACAACACGACTTCCTCCCTAGTAGTACCATCCACAATATAGTTGTAACAAAGGATGCCCAGCGCTGCACGAAGACTTTCCTTTGATAGACAATCTGCCACACTGTTTGCTTCCTGGTAAATATGTTGAAATACAACAAGGATATGATTGCCACTTTAGCCCTTCATGGATATACACAACAATATGAGAAAATTATATCTGAAATAATTCAGTCTTGTGGAATAATGTTTCAACACAAAGGTGGCCTGAATTTGCAAGAGTGATTGGCACTCACTTCTTTGTCTTACCATCATAATTTTGTTGAAGGCACTGGAAGACATTCATGGATAATTTTTGTTTGCCTCTATATGGTTTATCTTTGGCTTATGGTTTTGCTGGTTTTTTAGGCTTCTCTAAGATGTGTGTCACATATTTTCTAAAGCAACTTGTCTAAAGGAATTTCGATCTTCTCAGAACACACATCTGCGACCCCTTTCTAAAAAGCGGTTTCTTTTCTATCAACATTTGACACGAGTGTAAGTCCATTTGAAACTATACGAAAATCTCAAATCTGTGACACAATTTAGCACAAAGAATGTGATGGCACTGTGGCACACATAAGTTGAAAAACATTAAGTTAAATCTAGTGTGATTAACAATGAAGAGGAATACAAACATCTCTTTTGGGCTAATCGCTTGACATTATTTCTTATGGTGAATTATCTAAATGTGATTTCATACATGTGTCGTGACTATTAAATATGGTCACTCCCACGCACAGAGCCTCAATGGCATTTTTTGGAATGTTGACAATTGTTGCAGAACTTTTATACACATGGAATTGCATAACATACCCCTTATATGGCTATTTCATTGGTAACAAAGTTGTTTTTATGTCATTTGATTATTTGTAGGAGTTCTAGCTGTCTAGAATGAGCATATTTGACACGGTAATGAAATAATTACAACTTCCAGAAACTGATACGTTGAGCAAAGTTGAAGACAGACCTTGAGTATATAGACATAGTTAGCTCTGGTGTCAAAATGACTGTAACATTGTATCTTCACTACAACAAAACCCTGTCATTAGCATCCCTTTTTGCTTCCTTTTTTGCATTTAGAGCCCATTTTTGGTGCTATTTGTGTCCATTTATAAAATATGGTGTAAAACTTGATGCAAAGTTTGCACCGCATTTTGCACCAAGTCTTACATCAAGTTTAGCACCAGGTATTGTAATAGGTTTTGCACCATATTTTACACCAAGTTTTATGCCAGTTTTTATGTCAAGTTTTGTGCCATCCTTTGCACCATGTTTTGCATCAATTTTGGCACCTAATTTTGTTTCACCAATTTTGCATCCTTTATTGAATCCACTTTTTGTGCCTACACTTCCATCAACTTTTGCATCATCTCTTGCATCCTCTTTTGTATCATTTTTTAAATCATTTTTTGCATCCATTTTTGCATATTTTTTGCATCACCTTTGTGCCAAGTTTTGAATCGAGGTTTGTGTCTAGTTTTGCATCTAATTTTGTTGCGTTGACTTTTACATCTTGTTTTGCATCCATATTTACATCCTCTTTTTCATCTGTTATTGTGTCCACTATTGCATCCATTTTCTTGTTCCATAATTTTCACCTAGTTTGACACCTCCTTTTGCACCCTTTTTTGTTTCTAAATTTGCATCCACGATTGCATCCTCATATACATCAAGGTTTTCTTCGACTTTTACGTCTATTTCTACATCCCTTTTTATATCCACTTTTGTGTCAAGATTTTCATTAGGTTTTGTGTCTCATATTGCATCTACTTTTGCATCGAATTTTGTTGCATCAAATTTTGCATCCTATTTTACATCCATTGTTGCACCCATGTTTACGCCCACTTTTACATCCTTTTTTGCATCTTATTTTGCATCTTCATTTGCTTATTTTTTTGCATCTATCATTACATCCACTTTTGTTGTGACAGAATTTGTGCCATGTTTTGTACTTACTGTTGTACCCATGTTTGCTTCCAATTTTGCATCCATCTTCACATCCTATTTTGCATAAAATATTGCATCTATTTTTGCATCCACTTTTGTGTTGGGTTTTGCATCTCATTTTGTATCTTCTTCTGCATGTACTTCCATTGCATCCATATTTTG
>APFE030786318.1:82018-111602 GCA_000404065.3 Pinus taeda | reverse complement strand
TCTTTCACTTCTCTGCCTTCTCCTGCACTGCTGTGCATTCTTTTTCTTACATCACATTACAAACAAAAGCTTTACCTTGCTGCTGCACTTTCCTTTTTTTTTACGTTTCAATCCCAAAGAAAAGAACATTTACATATCTGTGCATTCCCCTGCCATACAATATTTTAATCTCTATGGATTTCATTTGCTGTTGCGAATCCACATCACTCCTCTCCGTGTGCGATTACTCAACTCACATTACAATCCCCTGTTTTTGTTTTTACCGTGTGCGATCCACACCATAGTTTTTACATGCTGCTGCTAACCCAATAATCTCATCCCTGTGTGCGATGCTTATTCACATTACATTTTTTTTTAACCCACACACTTCTCACATTGGATTACAATCCCTGTGTTTTTTTTTAATGGCTGCTGCGAGCCCACACACTCTCTTGTTCTCCCCGTGTGTAATTCTTCACACTAAAAATTACAATCCCCTTGTGTAATGCGATTACCATATGACTCGAATGGAGTCAACCCTTTTTTTCAAAACATATGCCATAAAAAAAAATAATTAAAAAAACTTACATTATGTTTTGACCCATACTTCGTATTTAACCCGCGGTATTAAAATCATTGAAAATTTTACCAAACATGTCATTGCATTTAACATAAGGTATGGTCCAGGTCCATGCTGCATTAATTTTCAAGAGACCCGTATGCACTTTGATGACTTTAACCGGCGGAGACCTTTCCTGGCAATCGAACGGCAGAGGGCATGCACCTTGATCGAACGCATATCGGGCGAGGTGAGTTGACCGACATTTATCGTCTGATAAATGTCAGGTGCTGATGTCACGGTAATCCACGTGGCTGCACCAAATCGTATCGGAGCCCTTCGTCCGGAAACCACTTTACGCCAGTGAGTGGTGCGATAACTTACCGCCGGTTTTAGGTTTGATGTGGTGGTTTCGGGGTGCATTAAATGCTGGACCGGTTGAAATTATAATTTCAACATTTGTAAGTACGGTAGCTAAATTATTTTTTTCATCATTATGAGTTAAAATTTAAAGATATTAATTATACCATTTAGTGATAGTTTATTTAATGATGGTTGTTTTTAATCTTTGTTTAACAATTAATTATGTTAAAGTTTTTGATAGCTTACTAATTATAATATTTAATTATAGTTTATTTAATAATGATTTTGAGAAGAGTTTTATGAGGAAATCACATTATAATTCATTTGTTTTTAGCTAAAAAAATAATGATTGTTTTCTTTTTTGTTTGATAATCAATAATTTGTAAGTTTTAGACTACCCACTAATTATGGTATATAACAATACTTATATGTGAATTTTTTTGAAAAATAAATCACTTAAAAGAAAGGAATTCGAGATAAATGAGACCCAGATGTTGTTAAGTTTTTTTTAGTAAAATTAACTGAAAATTCATAAGTAATTTTGATAGGAACTTTGCCCATAGACCTTAATGTTTAGTGTTTTCACAAATTTGAAGATTCCTTAGATCATAAAAGTAAAATTTGGTTCCTACCCAATGCTTATGCCTCTTAGTTTTAGTTCTAAATATGTTATATAAGAATGAATTAATAACTTTAAATTTTTTTAGTTTTTAGGTGATATTAATAGATTAGTTTAAATATTTTATTTTTGCATTTTGTAAGATAATTATTACTCAAATCTAATTGTGAAATGTAATATTTTAATTTTCAAATTATAAATTTTAATATCTAAATAAGTTCAATTTTCTAAGAGGAATTAAAATCTTAATTTTCCCTTCTTATCAAATTTGACCTTTTCAATCAATATATATAATATATATAATATATATAATATATATATATAATATATATTATATATATATAAAATAAAAATATACAAATTTTATTTTAGAAAACTATTTCATTCAAACACTTTTAAATCACGTCACCTAATTTGAATTGGTGAATGATGAATTTTAAATTAAAATTAATTTTTAGCTAAATTTTTTGAAAATTTCAATACACCTAGAGAAATGTGTAATTAATTTTGAAAATTATTTTTTAAATTAATTTATAAGTAACTTTGACAGAAAATTATATATATGAAATTTAATATATAAAGAAATTAAAAACATGTTTAGCCTCTGAATGCAAGCTTGTTGGGCATCAGTAATGTTATAAGGACGAATTGTGATAAGAAAGGGAGTGGATTGAAAACCTAAAGTGGCACTTATTAATCTAAGTGCCCCAGGATCTCAATCTTTGAAATCTTGTAACCTGCAACCGCAAACTGTAGGATAATAGTCAAATATATCTACTAAACCAACTCTGCCATAAAAATGCAATTTTCTGCCAAAAGATATTTGATATAAATTTTTATATTTTTAACTATAAATCATGTTTTATTTCATTATTTATTTATCAAAATAAGTATTATTTATCCATAAATATAAAAATTAAATAAATTTTATCACAGGTGACTGCATGAAGCTTGTGGACCAGATAATTCTGTTCGAAAAGAAAGTACATGATTTTCCTCACTTAAGGTTATTATTGGGCGAACTTAAATTTATTTTCCTGATTTCACCGTTATGAGAATACAGCATACAGCGGTAGTGTTGGAGAGGATTCCGACAAGATTAAATTTATCAGAATAAATGTAGGATCCTTGGTATTACATTAAAGATTAAGTAAAATTACAATAATTTATTAATCAAATAATATATCAAAATTAAATAAAAATTTCGTGATAAAATCAAAATTATATCTATTATTATAATATCTGTAAGCATTCGATTTTTTCTATCACTGAATAATTTATAATTTTAGAAGATCAGGCCACTATCCAGTCTGTACTATCCCGTTCATATTGGATGCGTGATGCCCGCTAAGTATTATTAAAGCCCAACCATTTACGTGGTAGCTAAAACATAATTTACATTATATTTTTATTAATCAATTAACACCTCGTTGTGGACGGTAGAAGACAGTGAGTGGGCTTGCGTTTGTCAGAGGCAGCATCATTGTGCGTTATTTTTTCTGACAATTAAGAAGTATCTTAGACTCCCATAATGCAACTTGGGTTTGTATTACGCTCCTCAACGTTCAAACCACACCGGAAATACATATATCCGGTGCACTGCTCAAACAGCTAAGGCATCCCAAATAGTGCGCGCGTTTGTATTACACTCCAAGGTTTAAACCACATCGGAAATACATATATCCGGTGGACTATTCAAACCAATTTGGGTGCCACGCGTGTGTGACAGGTAAGAAATGCCAAGTAGTGGGCGCGTTTAAACCAATTTGAATGTAGATACCAACTAGTGGGCGTGAGTTTGGGAGAGGCAAGTTTGTTATATTCTCTGACAATAAAGAAGCATCTTACGCTCCCATAATGCGACTTGTGTTTGTATTGCACTACAACGTTCAAAGCACACGGGAAATACATAGATCCAGCGGACTGTTCCAGATGAGTTGATCAAACATTTTAACCACACGGGAAATGCATATATCCGGTGGACGGTTCCAGATGAGGCAAGCGCTGGAAATATATATCCGTTCAACGAACTTGGTAAATGGCTATATATATGTCTTTCGAATTTCATTTTACAGCCTTTTCATCCTCATCTATCCATCTATGTTCAGATTGTGTGCTGGGCTGTGGTTTGAGTCAGAGGTCCGTAAGTTTAGGTCTCTAGTTTGAGTCAGAGGTCAGTAAGTTTAAGTCTGTGGTTTCAGTATGGGTATCTGTCCGTCTGTGTGTGAGTCAGTAATCAGTCATATCTGAGTAGATAGAGGAGGAGGGTTTGCAATTTTTGGGTTCATGGAGATCAATGATCCTGTTTCAGTATGGTATGCACGCCATCAAAGTCTATTTCTGTATGCAATTCTATTTCGTAGCTCTGATTTTTTCTTGATTATAAATTATTCAATTGCCATTTACATACTGATGTAAATAATGTTGCTGAAAAATGTTTAAATGATGCAGGTCATTGAGGTTGTTGTTAACGATGGCTAAAGAAATGAAATCATTACTTGGAATCCCACCTCCAATTCCAGGTATGGCCTTTCGATTAATATACTGTACGATCTGAAATATTACATATGAAGGTGTGCACAATGTGATCTAGCGTACCATCCCAGCTGCAACATGGTCATATTCCTTTATGTTTCACCCTATTCCTCTATGTTTTGTAGGCCGAATATGATTTGTGGGCCATTCGATATGTGAGAAGGACCTGTAAACTTCAACCCATAATTTTTTTGTATCGTTAATCTCCACACCTAGAAGTAACCCCAGAATAGTGATTTCCTTATTGAGATGCCGGTCGTAGGGGCAGGAAAGACGCTAGCTACTTACTCTGCATAGCGAGACTATTAGCCAGCACTGGCACTAGTCATAGCTTCTCTGCATAACACAACCACTAGCTTCTCATGCGTAGGTAGATTAAGCAGGAAGGCACCGCCAAAAATAAACCTTACCCTGGCATATATAGAAGCACCTCCAAATACCTTATAGGGCAAGACCGTACAGAGTCAGATCTAAACCCAGCCCTTTCTATTCATTCTGCAACTCAAAAGCTAGACGAATAGCCTGGCACTAGTCATAGAACCAATTGCTTAACCACTACTGTCACTAGTCTTAGAACCATTAGGTATGAGTCATAGAGGCACAGCCACTAGCTTCTCCTGCATACACAAAGGTAGATTAGTTTTCCTAGCACAACCTCTAGCCTCTGCTGCATAGCGCAACCACTAGCTTCTCATGCGCTGGTAG
This sequence comes from Pinus taeda, assembly GCA_000404065.3. Taxonomy (NCBI): domain Eukaryota; kingdom Viridiplantae; phylum Streptophyta; class Pinopsida; order Pinales; family Pinaceae; genus Pinus; species Pinus taeda. The sequence goes on along the minus strand of APFE030786318.1, from coordinate 106,842 downwards.
ATTGAGTGGGAAGGCATCGCCAAAAATAAACTTACCCTGCATATACAGGGGCACAGCCAAAAACCTTATAGGGCAAGACGCTACAAAACGCGATCTAGACCCAGCCCTTGCTATTCATTCCGCAACTCTAAATGGTGTTGGTAGCCAGAGATCTGTGAGAGAAGCAAAGCCTCCCATCCAATTGGCTATCGAATGCCAACAAACTCCCTGTTTCCACGACGACCATGCAGGCACCATTAATGTGTCGTCCTCCAGCGTGGGGAGGAAGCGGTTTAATTTTATAATATTTGAAAGTTTCAAATATTTTTTAATTAAAAACTGGTAAGATTTTGACCGCTGGTGGGGCTGTGTTTAATCCTGTTTAAATGACTTCTCCGGATCTAGATGAATGATAAAGCCGACTACCAAACCAATTTTTGTTTTTCTGGCCCTAACGGAGTACTTGCATTTCGTTTATTGCATTCGATCCGACCAATAGCCTTAATCGCGCGAAATGGTGAGAGAATCTGTTTGTGGGATTTGTAACAGCTTGAAGAGGAACCTTGGCAATGACTGAGCTTTTATATATTTATAAGGCTAACTAACAGTCGTTCTTACCTCTGATTCATCCAGCGTACTTGCGTTTAAACTGACTAGGCAACTCCAATAATTAAGACCATACGTTGTCGGTTGCCTTCCCTTCCTGGAAGTTAAGAACGCTTTTCATGCTGCATACCGATTCACATGAACCTTTCTTTCCCGGTGCTTATAGAATCCCCTGATTAAATTAAAGGATTGTACCTGATTGATTGTTGATTCCAAGTCAACCCCCAAGGAAACATGGCGTCAACAATTTTGAACTTGGTAAGACGCAGGTTGTTGGCAGGGAACCTCCAGAACCAGAAACATTTTCTGGGGAGGAAGCTGCTTAATTTTATAAAATTTGAAACTTTCAAATATTTTTTAATTAAAAACTGCCCATTGATGACAAGCCAAACTATAAAGTAATAGAAATGTATCTATTCCAAATTTAATCCAAAGTTCTTTGGAATATTTTTTAATTAGAACCAGAAACTTTTTCTGGGGAGGAAGCTGCTTAATTTTATAAAATTTGAAAGTTTCAAATATTTTTTAATTAAAAACTGCACATATTTTGATCACAGCCCCAAACTATAAAGTAATAGATATGTATCTGTCCCAAATTTAATTCAATCCAATGTTATTTGGAATATTTTTTAATCAAAACTTGTTTATTTTAATGACACTCCAAGGTATAAACTAATAACAGTGTGTCACTGAAATTCAATGATTCAGCGTCTATGTGGCATTTTCATATTACAAAGAAACTACAGCCATCTATATGGTGGGCTTTACTTTCTTCAAATCGTATAAACATACAGCCTAGTTGATCTTGATCATTACTGCTAGATGGGAAAGTATTTTGATCCATGTGATTCCATTAAACTTCTTTTCTTTCTACACACTAGAATTCCTCTAAGCCCTAAAGTAGGTAGTTTACATTCCAAGGATTTCTGAAGGCATTTTTAGGTGCTTTGATTAAGGAGGTAATTTTAGGTCGGTCCATTAAGGAGGTACTTTCATCATTTACTTAAAGGAATTAGGTTATTGAGTTCGGTGTATTCCAGTTGCCAAAAAAAATTCAACATTTTTTTCCTTTTAATTTAGTAGAAAATTTTATGATATTTAAAATTATGAATTTAGTTATTATTTAAATGAATTATTAGAAAATTCTACCATTCTTACTCTCTTTCCATTGCAAACTATATTTGTTCTACTTACCAGATTCACACTTTACTTCACTGCAAAATATTCATACTTTACACCACTTTCACACATCATTGCAAATATCTCTCATAGTTCATTTCAAACAACTGATTTCTTCTTATACAAATATTCCTTGTATTGCACCTCTTTACACCCACTTTCACTTCACACTGTACATTAAACTTGCACCTCTAGATTCTCTTCAATTTGTAGATACTCCTTCATCTTGTGCATGACACTTCTATGTTTTGGATTTGCTCTAATGAAATTATTTAATTATTATTTCAAATACCCTTTAGTCAAATCACTTTCAAATGGTTATGAAAGCTATCTTCTTCTTCCTTAAATTTATTTGTTATTATATTAGATTTGTAAATTATAGCATACTTGTATAGCTTTGCACAATAATATTCTATTAATGTTTTCTCCTTAATGTATTATCATGTGCATCTATATACATATATATATATATAATATATATATGGATATTATTTATGAATTGTGCATTTAATTATGTTACTAGTTGTTAGAAAGGGTTTGTATACTAACAATATCATTTCAATGTTGTATGCTACAGATACTTGAAGACATTATATCTTTTTATGTTTTGTACAGTTGTAATTACAACAATTTGTATTTTTTTTTTTTAGATGGGCCCATCAAAGAATGTAAATGAATAGAAGCTATCATTAATAAAAGGAGTAGGCCTTTTTTGTGGAGGGGGATTCAACCCCTTCAAAAGGATCTTAGGAAGGTTAAATTGTAACCCTCCTTTGAGTTGTGTTCCTTGTGCTCATGGTTTTCATGATCCTTAGTTTATAGTAACTTCAATATTCTCAAACACAAATACACTATTTTGTTATAATAAATAAATTATTTAACATTTTTTTAATGTTTTAAACATCTTCCTCACATACACAAAAATGGAAAAATCACTTTTATTCGCATAAATTATTTAACATTTTTTCAGTGTTTTAAATATCTTCTATAGAGACACACAAATGACAAAATCACTCTTTTTCACATAAATTATTTAATATTTTTTCAACACATACACATAAATGAAAAACCACTCTTATACACATAAATTATATATCATTTATAACATGTATTTATATATTTTTTTAGTTCCTAATTTTTTGCTTGTTTTGATTTTCATTCTTTTTGGCTTTTTATTTAGATTTTTGATCTTTTCAATTATTTAATTAAAAATATGTTATTAAGATATTTCGATAGGTCACCGGTTCAAATCCCCCGTGGGTACTTAGGTTAGTCTTAACGTAGAAAAAAAGAAGATATTTATATTATATTTTTTCCTTATATGAAATAAATATTATTTAATATTTACCTTGATATTTTTATAAATTTAAATTAAATACCAATATATTATTTAGAGTTTGTAAATATTTAAATGTTTGTATTATTTATTTATATTAATTTATTATATCTAAATGTTTGTGTATTATTGGTTTTATTATTTATATATATAATAAACATATTTTTAACGATTTTATATATATCTATATATGAATGAATGTATTTGGGTTATAATGTATGCTTTGGATTGTGTTTTATATGCAAATGAATGTACTATTTTGAGAATTGAAATAATGTTTTTATTTGTTGCATTTTAATAGTTAGAATTTATTTGTTTAGGTTTTTATTTTGATTTGTATCCATGAATAGGATATCTATTTCTATATTGTGTGTGTCAATGTATTATAGAGAGTATTTGTATTACTTGTATGTATTTTTTTTGGAGTGTTTATTCTTCTACGTTTATGAATGTCTCATTTTGCGTGCTTTTGAGTATTCCTTGAGTGTTAGAGTAGTGGTTTCATTGTTTGTGTGTATATAAATGTATTTTTATGAATAGTTGTTTGTATTATTTTGAGTATTTTTCGAGATTCTTTCATTATTTGCTTGTGTGTATATTTGTTGAGTATTCTTGTATATGGATATTGTTTACTTGTATGTATATGAATGTGTTATTTATTGTATTTGTATATGTATTATTTACTTGTATATGTGTATGAATGTATTATTTGATATACTTGTGTGTCTATTATTTACTTATATTCTTTATTAGGTGTATGAATCTATTTTTTGCTACATTTATATGTGCATTTTTTATCTGTATTCATTGTAAGTGTATAAATATATTATTTATGTGTATGAATCTATTCTTTGCAACATTTTTATGTGTTTTGTTTACTTGTATTCTTTGTATGTGTATGAATTAATTATTTATGGTGTATGAATCTATTCTTTGTTACATTTGCATGTGTCTTGTTTACTTGTATTCTTTGTATGTGTATCAATGTATTCTTTATGTGTGTATAAATCTATTATTTACTACATTTGTATGTGTCTTCTTTGCTTGTATTCTTTGTATGTGTATCAATGTATTCTTTATGTGTCAACGAATCTATTCTTTGCTACATTAATGTGTGTCTTGTTTACTTGTATTTTTTCTATGTGTATCAGTGTATTCATTATGTGCATATGAATCTATTCTTTGCTGCATTTGTATGTGTCTTGTTAAATTGTATTATTTGTATGTGTGTGAAATTATTTTGTGTATGTGAATCTATTATTTGGTACATTTTTATGTCTCTTGTTAAATTGTATTCTTTGTATGTGTGTGAAAGAAATCTTTGTGTGTATGAATGTATTCTTTATGCGTGTTTGAATCTATTATTTGTTACATTTGTATGTGTCTTGTTTACGTGTATTCTTTGTATGTGTATCAATGTATTATTTATGTGTATGAATTTATTCTTTGCTACATTTGTATGTGTCTTGTTAACTTGTATTCTTTGTATGTGTATCAATGTATTCTTTATGTGTGTATGAATCTATTATTTGCTACATTTGTATGCATCTTGGTTACTTGTATTTTTAATGCTTTTATATATATATCTATATATGAATGAATGTATTTGGGTTATAATGTATGCTTTGGATTGTGTTTTATATGTATATGAATGTACTATTCTGAGGATTGAAATAATGTTTTTATTTGTTACATTTCAATAGTTAAAATTTATTTGTTTAGGTTTTTATTTTGATTTGTATCAATGAATAGGATATCTATTTCTATATTGTGTGTGTCAATGTATTATAGAGAGTTTGTATTACTTGTATGTATTCTTTTTGGAGTGTTTATTCTTCTATGTTTATGAATGTTTCATTTTGTGTGCTTTTGAGTATTCCTTCATTGTTTATTTGTATCTCTATGAGTGTAATGTTTGAGTACTCCCTGAGCGTTAGAGTAGTGGTTTCATTGTTTGTGTGTATATAAATGTATTTTTATGAATAGTGGTTTGTATTATTTTGAGTATTTTTCAAGATTCCTTCATTATTTGCTTGTGTGTGTATTTTTTGAGTATTCTTGTGTATAGATATTGTTTAGTTGCATGTATATGAATGTGTTATTTATTGTATTTGTATATGTATTATTTACTTGTATATGTGTATGAATGTATTATTTGCTATACCTGTGTGTCTATTATTTACTTATATTCTTTATTAGGTGTATGAATCTATTTTTTGCTACATTTATTTGTACATTTTTTATCTGTATTCATTGTAAGTGTATAAATATATATTATTTATGTGTATGAATCTATTCTTTGCAACATTTGTATGTGTTTTGTTTACTTGTATTCTTTGTATGTCTATGAATTAATTCTTTATGTGTGTATAGATCTATTATTTACTACATTTGTATGTGTCTTCTTTACTTGTATTTTTTGTATGTGTATCAATGTATTCTTTATGTGTGAATGAATCTATTCTTTGCTACATTAATATGTGTCTTGTTTATTTGTATTTTTCTATGTGTATCAACGTATTCATTATGTGTGTATGAATCTATTCTTTGCTACATTTGTATGTGTCTTGTTAAATTGTATTATTTGTATGTGTGTGAAAGTATTTTGTGTGTATGAATCTATTGTTTCCTACATTTGTGTCTGTCTTGTTAAATTGTATTCTTTGTATGTGTGTGAAAGAATTCTTTGTGTATGGATCTATTCTTTGCTATATTTGTATGTACCTTGTTTAATTGTATTTTGTGTATGTGTATGAATGTATTCTTTATGTGTGTTTGAATCTATTGTTTATTACATTTGTATGCGTCTTGTTTACCTATATTCTTTGTATGTGTATCATGTATTCTTTATGTGTATTAATTTATTCTTTGCTACATTTGTATGTTTCTTGTTAACTTGTATTCCTTGTATGTGTATCAATGTATTCTTTATGTGTGTATGAATCTATTATTTGCTACATTTGTATGTGTCTTGTTTACTTGTATTCTTTGTATGTGTATCAATGTATTCTTTATGAGTGTATGAATCTATTATTTTCTACATTCGTATGTGTCTTGTTTAATTGTATTCTTTGTATGTGTGTGAAAGTATTCTTTTTGTGAGAATCTATTCTTTGCTACATTTATATGTGTCTTTTTTAATTGTATTCTTTGTATGTGTGTGAAAGAATTCTTTGTGCGTATGAATCTATTCTTTGTTACATTTGTACATGTCTTGTTTAATTGTATTTTGTCTATGTGGATGGATGTGGAGTAGTGATCATACTGCTCATGTTCTTCTTGTCTCCTCAGATTCTCATGAATTGAAGAGTGGCCCTGCCATCCCAGTTGTTCAGGAGAGTCCTTCTCCTATTCCTACAGATCATGGGACAATCATATGATGCCCCCACCAAGTAGTTTTGTCATTTCTTTTGGTTAGAGTCAATTGACTGCTTTTCGCCTTCTATCTTATGTGCCTTTCTAGATCATAGTACAAGCCTATAATATGGTAGTACATGGCACTATATTGGATGAAGGCATGTCTATTAGCATCATGTCTTCTACTACTTGGCAATCTTTGGGTTACCCACAGCTTGTGCCTGTCACCTAGAATTTGTTGGATTTCAACAAAGGAACCAATCAGCCCTTAGGGATCCTTCTGAAGTTCCCTATTACTTTGGGAGGAAATACCATCTATAGAGATGTGATGGTATTACAAGGTCCCTTAGATTTCAATCTTCTCCTTGAATGTGACTATGTTTATGTCATGGGAGCTCCTATTTCTTCACTTTTCCATGTGGTTTGTTTTCCACCCGAAGGGAGAATCATGGTCATTGATCAATTGTAGTTCATTGGTCACCAGATGCCTCTTATGAAATCATCATCCTTTATTGGTTCATGTTTTCAAGTAGTACCCTCCCCACCATAGGTCAATTATGTGGCCCCCCGTTCTGTCTCCACATCTGTTGATGATCACACAAATGGTATAGTATATTATGTACTAGGGGCATTGGAACCTGATTTGTCACTTGTACCAGTTGGCATGTGTTCCTCGCGGAGCGTAGTTCTCCCATCCAGTGAGGACCTCTTGGGAGCCATGTTCCTGTATGGTCCATGAATAAACCTTGGAGCATAGTTCCTTGTCTTCTGTCATGCTCCTTAAAAAATGAAACAAGGGGTTGGAGCATAGTTCCTTGTCTTGTGTCAAGCTCATTAAAAAATGAAACAAGGGGTGTGAGCATAGTTCCTTGTCTTGTGTCAATCTCATTAAAAAATGAATCAAGGAGTTTGAGGATAGTTTCTTCCTGTATGAACCTCATTAAAAAATGAAACAAATGTCCTAGGATAGTTCTTTATTGTGTCAACCTCATTAAAAAATGAAAAAAACTCCCCTTTCCAAATTGAGTCTTTGATTAAGATCTTGTAAAATCCCAGTTGAGTCTTTCTTGGATCTCGAGAGTGACCTTCATTCCATCCACCTCATTAAATGAAATGAAGCTTGGGGGGCATGTACCTCGAATTGATTCATTATGCTCGGGAATGCAAAATTATTGCAATCATAGTTTTTGTTTCAAGCTTGTAAAAAAATGAAACCAAGCTCAAGCATAGTTTTTCATTTTATGCTTGTGTAAACATGAAACCGAATTCAAGAAGAGTTCCTCATGGTTCAATCTTGTGTAAAAATGAACCCATACCCAATTTACATCTTCTGATTGTCGTTTTTATCAGCTAATTTCTGCTAGATGAGCCTTGGTTGTTCCATTCCATTGCCACCATCTATTTGGACGATGATTCACTTTCACTTGGTTGTTTTACCCTTTCTTAAGGAATTGTAATGATGAGTGGTTTTATTAGCCAACCTCTTGACCAATACATGTTTTGAGTAGTTCCATCATTACTAGAACCAGTTGCTATCCCTTTATACCACTCATTCCTTCAGGACAAGTCACCTTTAAGATCTTTTCTGACTCATAAAAAATGAAAATATTACCGAGTAGTTTTCCTTTTAGACTCGTTAAAGCAAATAAAAGTAGGGAGTCATATTTGAGCTCTTTTCTGACTCTCAAAATATGAAAATATTGTCAAGTTCTTGTCATTTTGAACTTGTTAATGGTTGCAAAACATCGTTTACCAAGTATACTTTTACCCCATTTTTGGGCTAGGATAAACTGTTTACGAAAAGGGAATACCTTAGTCAAACATGACTAGGAGGTTCTCTCGAGTATTTTTTTCTACCTTTTCTAGATCGAGGGACAACCTTACAAAAAGGGCCCCCTTAACGTTTTCTTTTCCATGTCTTTTTCAAACTCTCTAAACATGAAAATGATTCTGAGTTTCACCTTTGTCGGACTCGCTAAAATATTAAAATGACATAGAACTTGTCATTATGATGAAACTGAGCTACTCCTTTCTAGGGCTCGTAAAACTTACTAGGATGGATCCATCCAAAGGATGGACTTATATTACAAGCATATGTTATCCCCGTCAAGCTTGCGTAAAAATAACTAGGGTACTCGCCAGAAATGGTGGGGGAAAATTTGAAGTATTTCATTAGTTGTATTCTTCACTTGAGGCAACATGTTGCCCTTGAACATTGACACCCATCTGTTACTCGTGTTGGTTTGTGGAACATCCTCACACTATCACTTTCCTCCCTGGGTTTTGGGTTATCCATTTTAAACCTCTCATATGATCTTTTCCATGTCACCATGACCTCTGATCCTATGATGTCAAATGTTGCCAAACTCTGGAGTCATGTCATCCACATGTTCAAAAGAAGTCTTCCTACACGTACGTTGTCTGATCATATGTCACCATCTTGGATTTCTCTCATTCATTGTGTTTCCTATTTCGTGTCAATGATAAAGCATTCATTATGACCTTCAAGAGATCGTTTCATGTCAACTTCAGCTCATTATCTAGGAAGTTGATCTAGAAACCCGCTTCTAGTATCTTAGAGCTTGCATACCTCAATGGAAAGTTCTTCGCACTCGATGACGGGTTCTCATCATTTGCCTTCAATCGAATGATTTCACGAGTGTTCGAGATTAGTTCCTTATTCACACTTCGTTAATTGTATTGAGAATACATTGAGGTCCATTGGCATTATGGGTGGTTTCTCTCTCAATTGTTAATAGTTCACATCATTGGACGATAATCAAGTGATTTTCTAGCATGTTCGACTTCAACACATCTATTCACATGTTAGAATTTGTACTTTGATTGGGTTGTGTTGGAGCAGAAGACCTTGGGCTTAGATCGCAAAAGTCTAGGTTGCAAGGAGTTGATAGTATTCATGGTTATATACATGATTATCTAGATGGATGGCTGCGGACATGCCGTGGGTATCGTTTTGATCCTGCTCATTCGAATGGCTACAACCACACCATGGGTCTTCTCATTTTGATCCTCTCTATGCAGATGGTTTCACCCATGTCGTGGGTCTATTTCATATGATCCCTTCAATGGGATGGTTGCATCCATGCTAATGATCCATGCACATGATCCTTTTATTAATGGATAACTGTGCTTATACCATGGATTCATGTATTGTTATATGCCTCTCATGTTTATCAGGCATGACTATCATATTTCAGATATGTACATGTATGTTTGAGTTGCAGGTCTTTCGATGTTGGTATTCAAATTCCTCGCTCCATCTTAAATCATTTTAGCCATCGCTCTCAGCTCTGAATTCATGCTTTAGGGGGCATCTGTTACACAATAATTTTTTACTCTCCTATCACTCCTTGTTCCTAATCGTGAGGAAGCCTAGTACTGAATATTGTGTTATACTTTCACCAGGAAACCTATGCTCTTACATCCCTTGAAGTTTGAAGAAAATATTCCCCAATCCCTTTAGAACATTTCCAAAGAATCCTTCTTAAAACCCAGGTTTTAAGATCAATGCTCTTTCCCAGTGTCGCACATGTGCCGATGGCAGAAGTTTACACTATGACCCATGCCAATTAGTGCTACTGTTAGGCCAATACCCATACCAGTCTACTTCTGGAAAGTTTTTATAAGAGGAAATGGAGTTTCATGTCTAAAAAATTCTAGTGGCGATGCATTGGATGTTCGTTTGCTTGGATAAGGGTCGAGAACTCCATATAAGGTTCTTTCCCCCTTAAAAGTGGACCTTCCCAAGGAGATAAGACCTTTTTCCCCTCTTTAGTGGATCTCATTCTTATCTTCCTCTCCCTATATAAACCACTTCCTCTTACCCTTTTTGGTTACAATATAAAAAACTAGCTGCAAAATTATGAAATATTTAGCTTTTGATAGACCAATATTAGTCTTAGATGACAAAACACTAGTCTTTGGTAGCTAAATCATGAGCGGAGAGAGTTAGAGCTTGGAAGCCATTTCATGTCAAGCTAGAGGAGGAAAAGAGTGTTGCAAAGGTGTGTAGTAGGACTTGGATACCGCAAAGGAGATCTCCAACATCAAGGCGTTGGTCGTATTTATCTTTGATGTTTATTTTAATACAACTAATGGTTTATTTCCAATATCGGGTGTAATATTACATTTGGTAGCTTAGAACTCCTTGACCATTTAAGTAGATTGAATTTAATTTTTTGCTATCATGTTTTCTATTGTTTCTTGCATGTTTGGTTCAGGTACTTGAAGGAAAGAACGAAAGGAAACTAGAGCAAGGAAGCAATATCACCATCAACTAGATTAGCATTATAAGAGGTATGCTCTCTTATTTTATTCTAATCTAAGGAAATTTACATTAGTTTGTCTTGTTTGTGGATAGAACCACTCTCTTGGGGTAGAGGGATTGTCTCTATCTGCAGAGGAGATTTACGTATCCGCAGAGGAGATTTATCTACACCACAGAGCCAAGGGAGGATCAACCATGCATCGACATTGGAACAAGAACTATATATCCAACTGGAAATGATAAAACAAGTGGGAAAAAGGAATCTAGATCTACATGCGTAAGAAAAGTTGTTGAAAAAATCCTACACTTAATATCCTGAAGGAAAAGCAAGTATTCATGGAGGCAAGGTGAATATTTATGGATGATGGGGCTTCGAACTCTACCACGCAACCGGCTTAGAAGGATAACTATGAAATAGTACTGGTTTCAGCACAAGATGTGGATCTGAATATTTCAAATTCTTTTCCACATACTTGCTTGAAGTTGTTGAGAAATCATAAGGTTGTACATGGATTTCCGGAATTGATAGACCTTTGTTCTCCTAAAGAGATATCATAGAGTGAGATGTGCACAATGAATAATCTACATAGACACAAGAAGCGAACTACAAAGGAAATGAGGCTTACATTGCAGATTGGGGAATATGACATGGATCGGTTTGTTATCTTGGATCTAAGATCTAATGCCAATGTATTGCTGAAGAAAACTTGGGAATTGATGGGTAAGATGAAGCTACAATGGCCAACTATACAGCTAAAATGGAAAATCAACAAAATATTGTCCCTCTAGGAAGATTGTCAGGTATCACGGTAGATATTGATGGAGTGCACACTACCACTAAATTCAAACTGATTGAGATTTTGGATGACAACAATCCCTACCCTGCGTTGCTTGGATTGGATTAGTCATTTGATAACATGGCCATAATTAACTTGGAGAAAAGGAAAATTATATTTGAAATCAATAATATGAGATTTATTGTGCCATTAGATCCATCGGAGGGAGCGAGATATACTGAAATTGTCAGAGAAGAGTACAATGCAGATGAAATGGACAACAATTATCAGATTATAGTGAAAGAATAGGAATGGATTAACCCTACTGCAAATGAAAAAATGACATGGGAATAAGAGAGCTCCTACACTTCAGATTTAGAATAGGAGTTGGAAAATTGGTAGAATAGGTTGCATGAAGTGTTTGCAAGGTGATGTGCAAGGATTACTAAAGCAGTGCACTGTATGAAAATTGGGGCACGTGTTTAACCTTTGTATGATGGTTTTGGTGATGTAAAAAATTTATTTAGAGATTATGAAATATAGGTACTTGAATTTCAAAGATTGTTAGCTCTAGATCAAGTAATGAGGCTACTTTGTTGGATGGTGGGGTACTCATAAGAAGAATATTGGAGATTGGAAAAAATGTAGAAGGTTGATGTGGGTAAGATTTCATCAAGTACAAACAAATCTTGTAGACAAGTATGATGGCCAGAATGATCCTAGAGACCACATACATCTCTATATGGCACTTGGGGGAGAAATTTCACGAGAAGAATGGGTGCATGGATTTATCCATACGGTGGAGACAATTCCTCAGAATTGGTATTTGGAAACCGAGCTTTGACATGGTATTGCTAGCTAGGTAGAAATGGTTGATGGATTTATAATGACATTTACATTTGAAGATGACTGGCCACATATATATGCAACTCTAAGTATAGTTAAGAAGAATTTTGAGAGGGAAGTTCCAGTTATCTGGCAACCTACTTGGGATGTGTAGATATGTAGTGTAATGGAATGCTATAATCTCACTGCTGAAGAGGATGAAGATCCTTGCAATATTGACATCAAAAAATGAAAAGGTCATCACAAAGTAAATGGACCTGAGATTGAAAATCATGTTATAATGAAGCCATTAAAGATGAATAAGGTGAATATAAGGTTAGGCACTAAACCGAAGTATGCTACAATAGGAGATTACTAGGATGAATACAAAGTCAGCAAGATAACAGATCTCTTGCATGAATACCAGGATTTGTTCCCCACAATTTTTTTAGATGTGAACGACATATTAGGATATTTTGAAGTTATCATGATTCCTCTGAAGCTTGATGTGAATCCTGTCAAGTAGAGACCTTATAGACTAAATCTAAAATATAAGGAGAAGGTGAAAGAAGAGTTAGACAATATGTTTATGGCTGGGATAATTGAACTTGTTGAAGAGTATGAATGGGTGAGTCCCATGGTCATTCAGGAAAAGAAGGAAAAAGGGGAAATCAGAGTTTTTGTTGAATTAAGGAAATTGAATGATGTATGCCTACATAAACCCTTCCCTACACAATTTATAGATGAAGTATTAGACAATGTGGGAGGATAGGAGGCCTATTCTACCACATATGGATTTTCAGGATACCATCAGGTCAGAATTGCACCAAAAGATAGACATAAAACAACTTTTGTGACAGGGTGGGGCTCTTATGAGTACAAAGTGATGCCTTTTGGATTAAAGAATGTGCCTGCTATATTTTTTAGAGTTGTAATTGTAGCCTTCAAATAATATATACACAATTTTCTAGAAGTAGACTTCGATGATTTGATAGCCTTTGGTCTATTAAAGAAGCATGTTGAAAGCTTAAGGTTGATGTTGCATATGTGTAGGCAATATCAGATCTCATTGAACTTGAGGAGGTGCATCTTTTTTGAACCATTTGGTATATTATTGGGACTTGTAGTTTGTAAACAAGGATTAATGGTGGATCCCACAAAGATCACAGTTATTATGAACCCGCCAGCACCAAAAATGCTAAGATAGCTATGCTCGACGCTAGGATACACTGGCTACTACAAAAAGTTTATGAAGGGGTATGTACAGATAACTGTACCAATGGAGAAATTGTTGAAGAAATATGCAACTTTTTAATGGAATGAAGAGTTCCATAAGAGCTTGGATATATTGAAAGAGAAGATGGTAACTGCACCTATTCTAGTTTTCCCAAATTGGAAGGAATTACATGTACATGTTGATGCATCTTGCATATCATTGGGTGTAGTGTTAGCACAACCAGGAGTACGGAAATTGATCATCCCATAGCATTTGCAAGAAGGAAACTGTCCAGCGTGGAAAAGAAATATAGCATGATGGAAATAGAGGGATTAGCTATGGTGTATGAATTACAAAAGTTCAAGCACTACTTGTTGGGGGAAAATTTCAAAATGTTCATTTATCACTCCACACTTAAATATATGGTGAATAAGCCTATTTTAGGAGGAAATATTTGTCAATGGTTGTTATTATTTTACGAGTATTACTTTGAAGTTATAGTGAAGCTAGGGAAATTGAATGATGGACCTGATCATATATCAAGAATAAAGACCAGAGAAGAACCCACAAATATCAATGATAACCTACCTGATGGATAGTTATTCACAATTAAATTCACAGATGATCACTTTGTGGATATTATTTAGTTTCTATCCACATGAATGGTGTTCGTAGAGTACATTACAATGTAAAAGAAGTATTTAGTGGTTCGAGCAATTGATTTAGCGTTGATTGCTGGAAATTTGTAAAAAATATGATCGGATGAAGTACTGCATAGATACATCCCTGAGCATGAACAACAAAGTATTTTGACAAAATCTCATGGAGGAGTCGCATGTGGGCACTACGTAGGAAAAGCCACTACACATAAAAACTTGAGAGCTGGGCTACAGTGGCCCACAATAGATAAGGATGCAAAATAATTTTGTCAAGCATTTGATGTATGTCAAAGAGCAAGAAATCCATCTAGAAGAGACGAGATGCTACTAGTACCACAAGTAACTTTCTATTCTTTTGACAAATGGGCTATTGACCTCGTTGGACCTATTAGTCCACTAAAAAAGAAGAATAGTGCGAGGTATATAATCACTACAACTGATTATTTGACTGGATGGGCTGAGATACAACTAGTGAGCAATTTTAGATGCAATGTGAACAAATATGACTGGGATTTAAGGATTCCAACGGCATTGTGGCCATATAGAACAACATGTAATAAATTGATTGGGAAAACACCGTTTAGGTTGGTATATGGATAAAAGGAAATTATGCCTATGGAATAGATTGTGCCCAGTTTGAGAATTGCAACTGTCACAAACATGGCATACCTTGACATTATGAAGGAAATAGTGTTGTAGATACTAGCTCTAGAAGAAGACAATTTCATAACAGGGTTTCATCAGCAAGTATGGAAAGCAGGGGAGAAAGCTTGGGATGACAAGCATATCAAGAAGAAGACATTCTGGAAAGAAGACCTTGTATTATTATATGACATAAAATTTAAGAATTCCCGAGGAAAGTTTAAAACACATTGGTTAGGACCATATATCATAAAGCATATCTCTAATGGTTGTGCAGTTCAACTCATGAAGTTGAATGGTCAGTTGATTCTGGGATAAGTGAATGGTAGCAAATTGAATGACATATAGGGATAACTCTGTACCTAGAGATTCACACTAAGAACTGAAGGGAAGGAAGTCTTAGTGCCACCTCCAGTTGAAAGTGGGCACAAGACTATAAACTAGTCTATAAAAAGGGACTTTGCTGAAGGAATATTATTGTGTGATACTTAGGAATGCAATGAAGTCCAAAGGAACTATGACAAAGAAAAAGTAACTACGCCACGAGGAAAGGTTCATCGAAGTTGGCTAGAAATATGACCATTAGAAGACTCATTGTTTCCATCTGTCAATGTGGATGTTTACGAAGCAGCGAGGTATGCTTCCCTCTGGTTTACTAAGGAGTCAACGCATGCAACAAAATATAGAATTTTCTTCGTGGTGATGGAAATGTATTTGCACATGGTGGTGAATCAGTATCCAAGGCTGTCACCTAGTTTATATAAGCAATATTATCACATTAGAGACTTAAAAGAAGACTTCCACAAAGCCTAAGTGAAGGCAATAAAGAACCCAACTAGGACATGGAACACATTGTCATACTTTGTAACAAAACATTATTTTCTCGTCATAGTACAACAATGTTCGGAAGAGTGGATGACTCCACTCAGTGGAAAAGTTGTAATAGAGAAGGGTACCCCACATGATGAAGGTACAAGTGAAAATGATGCAGAGATAAAAATAGAAGAAACAAAAGAAGGAGCATGAGGAACCTCTTAGTGATGTGGGAGTATCATAGGAGTCACCTTTTATAGTTAGAAGGACATACACAATAACTACAAATGGCAATAGGAAAAAAAAAAAGATAAGTCCAAGGGTGCAGAAGTGCTTGTCTTCATTGATGGGGACATCAACAAGATCAGACAGAAGGTCCAGAAAATCAAAGTGGAGACCTGGGATGGAATTGATGATAGATATAAAACAACCTTGGCTGACGTATAGCAGGGCATTGTAGAGCTGAATATACTACCACAAGTGTAAAGACATCTAGAGTAAATAACTCAGCCAATGCAGGTAGAGAAAAGAATAGAAAGACAATTCAAAGATAGAATTTTGAAGGTGCCAGCTAGGGCACTTCAGTGGTACACACCAGATGAAAAGGAATGAGCCAAAGCATGGAATACTGTCAACATAGATATTGTCTCACTTCCCATTTAGGTGTTGCACGAACTCCATCAAATTTTAACAACCAAGCTGCAGGAGCAGGAACAACGAACCTCAACATTGACAATGCAGGTGGAAAAGGACAAAGTTGCACTGAAGAAGGAGTTGGAGCAGTTGAATAGGCACATAAATGAAGCATTTCAATGAAACAATGATTGAAAAGATCCATCGAATATAGTTGGAGCACAGTCTTAGATGTGAAGGCCGTGTTGAATAAAGTGTAACTAGGTTCAGTCTTCATAAATGTAATTTTGATCTCTGTACTAGTAAAAGAAAAGAAATATTATTTTTTTAAATTATAAAATGAGTTTCTTGCTCATTGCATAGGTCTAGCACACATTGAAGTGCTATAGTAAATTCAAATATTCAGATAACATGTTGAAGATCTCTTCTTGATCATATATGAAATGTATATGAGTCAACCTAGTGTCTAGATTAGCCCTCCAAGACAAGAACAATCCTCTTGAAGAAGTCGACTATCAAAATGATGTAAAAGAAGTCATGTCGGCTCAAATAAATGACACAATGGTTCCCACACTCACGTCATATTCTTATGGAGACATTACCAATATGAATACCTAGCTTGGGTCACCACAGAAAACACTGAAAAAATCACTCTCTGTAATCTCGTATTAGTGCAGTAAGATTTGAAACTTCAGACAAGTATAGTGGTTCAAGAATTTCGGACAAGTACAATGGATCAGGAATTTCGATAAATGTAGTAGCTCAATTTCAGATAAGAATCTTTGTGCTTTCACATGGGTTCCACAAAAGTGTAGTCTTGGCATATGTTGATAATAAAGATCATTGTGTAGGAAGAAACATAATCAATTTCTCGTCATAATTGTGATGATAAAGATCTCGGTGATCCCTCACTAATAGACATTGTCTCGAAATTCATTTTGATGTAGTCAACATGTTGGCATAATTATAATCATGATCTTAGTCATAATATTGATAAGGACACAGTTACAAGATCTTAGTACAACTCTCATATGTATATATACATATCTTGTTATTATACTGAAGGGGAACCAAGTGTCATGTGAAGGAGAAGCAATGATATTGATGGAGGTGCGACAGTAATAATCTTAGTGATGGCCTCAGTGATGCAAGAAATAATGATCTTGGTGGTGTAGTAGTGATGGACTCAATGGTGCACAATGATGATGATCTCAGCAGTGACAAAAAATAGGATTGGTGTCTTGGTATTGGAGTGTCCTAATAGGTCAATGTCCATAGCCTTGGTATTCATTAATTGGAATCTATATAAGAAGAATTTTTTGTAGGTTTTCCTCTCAAAGAGAGACAGGTTTTGGCCTTGGTAGAAAGCCAACATCTTGTGTTCTTGTCTCTTTTCTTTGGTAACTATTTGATGAACTAAAGAAGGCATACTATAATAATAATAAGTGAAGATTGGAATAAGAATAAAAAGTTGAAAACACCTCACAAATATTTATCATGACTAGAAGAATCTCATTAACTCTAATTTCCCTATATTCTTCCAAGGGTTAGTGAGGAGGAAGCACCAACAAAGAATGTTGTGAAGCTCTCCCTTACGATCAAGGAATCAAATAACACACTAGCAAAGATAAAATTTGAGAATGAAGTGCAGATTTCAGAGCTACAAATAAGGTTGCAGCCAACCACGCCACTAGAAGTATAGGAGCAGAGGCAAAAAGACTTAAAGGCACAATTAAAAGGCATCTTTGATATAGTGGCGGATTGTGGGAATTTATTGGATGACACGATGCAATTTTGGACCTCACTACAGGAGGATCCAAACATCCAAAAGATCGAGGAGGAATTACAAGTGAAGAATAAGTAGCACGATGAAGTATTGGCAGCTCTAAATACCCTACTAGTCTTATAGAAACTCACTAGTATTAATGAAGGGAAGAACGTCCAAAAGCATATAGATGGTCTTTAGAGGAAGGAGCAAATTTTACAAGCATGGACTTAGCCATTGCAAGATGATGCTCTCAAAATATCTCAGGCAGTGGATGAAAGGCTCAAAGAGTAGAAAAAAGGGAGGAATAAATATTGTAGAAGGTTATTGGCCCAATGACAGAGGCATTTCCAGAGGAGGTGTGCAAACAAGAGAAATAAATGATAGAGACAACCCAATAGTATGATGTAGTCTACGACGGAATTTCAGAAAAAATAAAAGGAACCATGTCTGAGTGACTCGGGATGAGTCATAGGTGAGTCTTGGTTTCCTATTGGGTGCAACCTAACCTAGTCCAAGTTTTGGGTCAAAGACTGCATTTTTAGGAGTGGAGCGCGCAGGCTAACGAAGTTTTATTCATCGTGTAGTCTTTAGGGGCTTTGGGGTGGATCAAAATTTCCGTATTTTGTAACGGGTTTCGAGTATTAGTCCATTTTTTTGTTAGATCCATGGGTTGTGGACTGTGTTCTTGTAGTAAGGAAGTTTATATAAATAACATTTAATACTTTGTCGAATAGAGAATAGAAGAAGATAACTAAGCATAGATGATTCATATTCTCTATCTTGAGTTTGTATTTTTTGGGGAAGGCTCTGTAGCTAAGTGCACAGAGGCCTTTAATAGTCCACAACTAAGTTCGTAGACCACCTACAACTTGCTGCACAGGTTAGGGAAGAGCATGCATTGAAGATCCTTCTTAATAAAGAAGAAGTTTTGGTGAAGTATTGTGTATCATTCTATATTCCTTATTTGTTTTTATTGATATCATTATGCATGATTTTTACTGAATTATGTGAAAGAATACATGTTATACTATTTTCTATTATGTCTATTCGTTAAGTACCAATTTGTGTAGTTAATAATTAGTGCAAAGCTATTCATGTACCATGAGCAGAGAATGTTGTGAGGTTGTCCCTCGCGATCAAGGAATCAAAGAACACACTGGTGAAGAAAAAATTTTAGTATGAAGTGCAAATACCAGAGTTGCAAATAAGGTTGCAGCTAGCCACACCACTAGAAGTACATGAGGAGAGGCAAAAAGAGTTAAAGACAGAATTGAAATGCATCTATGACACAGTGACGGAATGCAGGAATTTATTGGATGAGATGATGTAATTTTGGACCTCACTACAAGAGGATCCAAACATCCAAAAGATAGAGGAGGAATTACATGTGAAGAAGAAGTAGTACGATGAAATCTTCGTAGCTCTAAAGACCCTACCAATCATATCAAAACTCGCCAGTATTAATGAAGCGAAGAACCTCCAAAAGTAGATAGATGGTCTTCAGAGGCATGAGAAAATTTTTCAAGCAAGGACTTAGCCATGGCAAGATGGCACTCTCAAACTATCTCAGGTAGTGGACGAAAGGCTCAAAGAGTTCAAAAAAGGGAGGAATAAATACTGTAGAAGGTTGTTGGCCCAACCACAGAGGCATTTCTAGAGGAGGTGCGCAAAGAAGAGCAAAAAATGACAGAGATAGTCCAACAATATAATGATGTCTACAATGGAATTGCAGAAAAAATAAAAGGAACCATATCTAAGTGACTTGGGATGAGTCACAAGTGAGTGTTGGGGGCTTGTTGGGCACAACCCGACTTCGTTCAAGTTTTGGGTCAAAGACTCTGCATTTTAAGGAGTGGAACGCGCAGAGCTAGCAAAGTTATATTCATCATGCAGCCTTTAGGGGCTTTGGGGTGGGTCAAAATTCCCTTATTTTGGAATGATTTTTGGGTATTAGTCCATTGTTTTGTCATATCCATGGGTTGTGGACTATGTTCTTGTAGTAAGAAAGTTTATATAAATAATATTTAATACTTTGTTGAATAGATATTAGAAGAAGATAACTAAGCATAGATTATTCGTATTCTCTATCTTGAGTCTATATTTTTGGCAGAAGGTTCCGCAGCTGAGTGTGTAGAGGCCTTGAAGAGTCTGAAGCTGAGTTCACAAACCACCTGGAGCTGGGTACACAGGTTAGGGAAGAGCTTGTATTGAATATCCTTATTAATAAAGAAGAACTTTTGGCGAAGTATTATGTATCTTTCTATTTTCATTTTTTGTTTTTATTGATATCATTATGCATGATTTTTACTAAATTATGCGAAAGAATACATGTTATACTATTTTCTATTATGTCTATGCATTAAGTACCAATCTGTGTAGTTAATCATCAGCGAAAATTTATTCATGTACACAAAGTTGTAGGTATATATAAGACATAAGTGAACACATGGATGCCATAGTGCACATATCCCTCTTGCTACAGAAACCTAGTTCTGCAACCTCCCATAACCTCTTCAGGTGAGAGTGTGATGTACTTATAGGTCATTGCTGAAAGGGCTAGTGGTTGAGGGTTTTTTTTTTTATGTGAAGCACACTTTAAGCCTGGGTCAAACCCCCTTAAGCCAAAACTAATCCTTCCTTCTAAAAACATATGTACCAATAACCAAAATGAAGAGTCATTCAAAAGTGAGGTTGTTAAATTCTGTTTTTACGATGTCTTCGATGCTATGCCATGGTGCATACATATAAGAAAGGGTCTCATTTTCGTAAATTGTAGCAACGTCACAACCCTCTAGATGACACCATTTGCACATGGAAAGAAGAATAAGAGGGAATCCAAAAATAAAATAAGTGGACCAAGCATAGACATCATTAGCGGCCTCAAATTATTCTGAAAGAAGATGGCTAGACCAATTGAGTTAATCACCATGAACACAAGCTTCAACAATAGAAATGGAATCCAACATACATTCCCCTCTAGTCTAGTGGCATGTGAGCTTAATGGAAATAATTGTATCAACAACACAGACTGACATGTTGTTGGTCGTATCTAGAACCACTCCCCAACCTTTTCTGAGTGGTACCATACTTCTTATACAAGTTTTTCTCATTCATTTTCTTCCCACACTTAGTTATTTTCTAAAAGGCCAAATTAACATCAGCACCATAGCTAGATAGGCTAGTGATGTTGTGAATGTAAATTACATGGATGGGGTATTCACAGTCTAACCAAAGAGACTCCCCATGAAGGCAGTTGATCAAAAACATTGCACAAAGAATTACCTTGCCAATTGTGCCAAACACAGGTAAGTCCCTTAGAACGAGAAGGGTGGATTGCTTTAATTGACACAAAATAGCTCTAAATTCCATGGTAGAGTGAGCATTGGGGCGATTATTGGGCTTCATAAAAATATTAGTCCAAAGCACAAGAAATAGGGTGGAATCAGATCAATCATTTTCCATAAAATGAGATTTATCATACTTTCCTAACAAGTCATCTTTAGAGTGGATTCAAGAATGGATAGGGTACAGACTGAGAGTGGGTTTAATTGAGCAAACCATATTCATAGCGAAAATGGTGTAGACAAATGGAATAAGAGGATGAGAAGGTAGAGAAGGTTTAGCAGTGGGAGATAGAGGAGACATAGCAGGAACTGAGAATGCATGACGGGAAAAGATGAGGGTGAAGACAATAAGTAAGAAGATATAGGGAAATAGACATAGAAATAGCCGTTAGGCATGAGAAATGTGACACAACTTTTGAATTAATGACAAGTGATTCAGACACATACCGAAGGATGTGGTGACATAACACAAGAATAAAATCTTATCGAGAATTGGGATACAGATTTGGTAACTAACTTTGGCATGATAATGAAAGCTAACATATAGGAAAAGAATTAATGACTGACAAAACAAGATACAGAAAAATCTTCCCGACCAGAATTGGTTGCAACTGATCATGACTAAATAATGTAAGACACTTGCATAAAATATAAGACCTACAAAATACCAAACAGACAAAAGGATGTTATTGACACAACTATCCTAACTCCTAATTGTGACTCTTGTAAGGAGAGATCTCTTTAATTGGAAATTGAACCAAAAAACTAGGGTTTTAGTTGAGCGCCATTCACCCATCCATAAAACAGAGTACCATCTAACTGAGAAATCTAAAAAACAACAGATTCTTTAATATCTGAAACATAAAAAGGATTGAGCCAATGCTACTAGTGTAACCCCTTATTGTTATTAATACAACCCCCTTATTATATTTGTATGCCCAAGTAGTCCCCATATTGTTATTATTGTGCCCCATAGAAGCCCAATATTGTTATTATTGTGCCCTTAAATTATTACTGTTATGTCGAATCTGACTGTATTACAACCCCTTAGACTCCTATATATATAAATGATGTCTTGTCATTTGTATCATCCAATAATTGCTCATTCCTGTAATGTAAAGGAGGTTACCCCCTCAAAGAGGCTAAATTCTAAGGCATTGATCTATCTTTTCTATATTTTTGTGAGCTAGTTTCCTAACATTTTGTATGAGAGCTTTAGATTCTAGGGTTTCATTGGTTTCATCGTGGAATTTTCGCTATAACTTTTGTTCCGTGATGCTTCAGATGCTAACAAAAAAACCCATTTGATAAGATATCTCACTGAACCTCAGGTCCAAATTTGCGATCTTGTCTCACTAAATGTTTGGAGATATGATCTGAGGAAGTTAGGGTGTTTGGAAGCTCTAGAATTTCATCTAAAATAGGCCATCATGGAAGTTTCGCTATAACTTGTTCAATACAAATTTTCATAAGCTAAAACAAAATCCCATTTGAAAAGAAAGCGGTCTGAACCTCGTATCCGAATTTCAGATCTTGTCTCGCTATATTTTCATATATATGATCTGAGGAAGTTAGGGTTTTTGCAAACTCCTCAATTAAATCTTAAACACGTGACCTTGGTAAAATCATCATAACTTTCTCTCTGAGCATCAGATTGAAATTTTGTAAGAAATTATAGAAATAGGAAATGTTGTAGCTTTCTATGTATATTTTTCAAATCCGAAGTTTGAAACAGTGACACGTGGCACT
This sequence comes from Pinus taeda, assembly GCA_000404065.3. Lineage (NCBI taxonomy): Eukaryota > Viridiplantae > Streptophyta > Pinopsida > Pinales > Pinaceae > Pinus > Pinus taeda. Next base: position 83,672 of record APFE030786318.1, on the reverse strand, counting down.
TCATACAAGTTCACTCTTCTGAAAAGGTATATAATCCGGTCATCTTGGGAGATTGTGCATAACTATTTCTTGAAGAATCTAATTTGGCTCAGACTGGTGGCACTAGAAAGAGGATGTAGAGGGCTGCTATAAGTCATGATTTCAGAACTGGAAGATTCGAAATTACAGAGTTATAGTCATTTCAAGATCAAGCTCCTAAAATCAAGAAAAGGCGATATGAGGAAGTTTGATGGCAAGGATCCGGTAAATTGGATACTACAGATGCAACAATATTTTGATCTACATGAGGTTCAATTTTTACAAAAGGTACACACTGAATCTTTATATTTAGAGCCAAATCAATTTTTATGGTATAAAGGGCTTTGTTCTCGTAAAACACTTTTTACTTGGTCAATTTTCATGGAAGAAATGATAGCACATTATGAGGATACAAAGAGTAACGCGTTCTTTGGCCAATTGGTAAATCTCGAACAAAAGGGTTCAATGGAAGAGCACATTAAGGACTTTCAAACATTGAATATAATTTTAAATGATATTCCAGAGAAGCAAAGGATTGATGTCTTCATAGGGACTTTAAAGGATAACATTCAACATGAGGTTCATCTTTGGGAACCTAATTCATTGGAGAAGGCATTCAGGTTGGCAAGAAAAATTGAAAGTGAAATTATGGAAACAAGGAATTCCACCACTCACGACTATTTATGGAATTATTTTTTTTCCTAGCCTTCCACAACCTACAAGGTCTACATGAAAACAATTGGAATAAAAAAGAGAAAAAGGACTTTGTTACAATTGTGATAACAAATACATTAAAGGTCATAAGTGTGCTGAGAAGAAATTATTTTACATTGATTTTGAAGAGGAGTAAGAAAAGGATTAAGAAACATCAAGAGATGAAAATATATACCAAGAACCAACCCCAGAGAAAGAAGAAATGAATCCTAACATATAATGTAAAGCATTGGCAAGAATTACCACTCCTCAAACACTCAATATAGAAGGACATATCAAGAACAGAAAGGTTCAAGAAGTGAAAGATTACATTGAGAAAGAAGAAAGGAATCCAACCATATCTTGTAATGCATTGGCTGGAATTACCACTCCTCAAACTATCAAGATAGAAGGACATATCAAGAATAAAAATGTTCAAGAAGTGAAATATCACATCAAGCATCAAGAAATGAATCTGATCATATCTTGTTGGGGCATTGGAAGAAATTACCACTCCTCAAACTCTCAAGATAGAAGGACATATCAAGAAGAAAAAGGTTCAAGTAGCGAAAGATCACATCGAACATGAACAAGTTCTCCAACTTTTAAAGGATAACGCCACTTTGGTGCAGAATCAAATGAAACAATAGGCAGATTGACATCACAATGAAATAAGTTTTGATGTAGGTGACTAGGTATTTTTATGGCTACATATCAAGCAAGCTATTCATGAGAAGGAAATGTTGGCAATACTACATGCACTTAAGAAATGGAGACCTTACCTAATGGGAAGCCACTTCAGGTAAAAATGGAACATGATAGTCTTAAATCATTTTTAGAACAAATATTATCTTTAGAAGAACAGAAAAATGGGTCACAAATATGTTGGGTTATGACTTTGAAATCATCTACAAAAAAGGGAAGAAAAATGTTGTTGCAGATG